>NMUG010006587.1:0-12506 GCA_002855965.1 Monotropa hypopitys | reverse complement strand
CTCTCTTTAGCGATTCACATTCGCTTTCCCTAAAAGACTTTTAAATAAAATAAAATTTATGTATCCGTACTCTAGAGTGAAAGCTAGCAGTAGCTACTAGATTCGGATTAAAGGAATGCATTGTGACTCGGATCCGTCCAGAGCACTCGATATTCTGTGGGATTTTTCACACTTAATGAAAATAACTCCCCTTCCCGTTTTTCAAAACGCAGTCGAAGCTCTGTCCGACTGAAAAATATTCAAAATACTTTTAAAATAAAAACCAATTCCTTTATCCGTACTCTGAAGTGAAAGTTTGCCGTAGCTATCAGACTCGGATTAAAAGAATGTCTCATGACTCGGATCTGTCTGGAGCATTTGACATTTTGTGGAATTTTCACATAAAAAATCAAACACTTTATAAAAATTCTTTCGCGGTCGAAGCTCTGTCCGACCCAAGAAAACAAAAAAATCGTTTTTCATCGTCAAAGTTCTGTCCGACTGAAAAACATTAAAAATACTTTAAAAGCCAAAAACCAAGTTCCTCGATCTGTACTCTGAAGTGAAAGCTAGTAGTAGCTATCAGACTCGGATTAAAAGAATACTTTATGACTTGGGTCATGCCGGATCATTTAATATTCTTTGGAACTTCCCAAACAAAATAAATAAATAAAACAAATAAAATATTTCAAAACTGGTCGAAGTTTGCCCCAACCGTAAAATACAAAAAATCACTTTTCAAACTCAATCAGAATTTTGTCCGATAATAGAAAATCATTTTCAGCCGAAGGTTCTGTCCGGCTCAAATTTATTTCAAAAACACAGTCGAAGTTCTGCCCGACTGTTGTAAATAAAATTAAATTAAATTAACAAAACAAAATTGTTTTCTCAAACGCAGTCGGAATTCTGTCTGATCTTAGAAAACCATTTTTCGCCGAAGTTTTGTCCGGCTAAAAAATAATTCTTTCTTATAAAAAATCGGACCGAAAGTCTGCCCGTAATTCTTTCAGAAACCAAATCGGGCCGAAATCTGCCTGTCAACAACTATTATTCATAAGCCATTTAAAATCAATTCATTTCATTCATTATCAGTAATAATTATTCATTTCTCTAGCCGAGAAAACAATTGATTTCGGGTTACGAAAAGATTTACTTTTGAAAATGAAAGTACCGAAAGGGCCAGTGGAGTGCCTAACACCTTCCCCATTCGTAATTTAATCCCCGAACTTTGAATTTCTGGTTTGCAGAGACCTTTTCCCAAAATCAAATTAAACATTTCCAAATCAAATTAAACATTCATTTGAAATGAAATACCGGTGACTTGGCACACCATGACTCAATGACGAGTGGCGACTCCGAAAATTCTAAACCGACACACTCAGGTCATCGCCTATTTATAAAACAAACCCCCTGACAGCAAATAATCCCAATAGCGTGGATTCTTCCGTCCCAGAAAACGACTCTTCCCGCGAGAGGGGACGAGGGAAGGACAGAAAAATTTCCCTGCGCGACAACTGGCAATTCTGCTGGGGACATCAAGGATTTCGGCTTGCAAAACCTTTTTCAAAAATAAATCTTTTCCAGAATTTCGAAATCAATCAATTCTCGGCTTATTATTATTATTGATCTGCATCGTGTTTATTTCTTTTCAGGAAGAGTACAGGATGCGTTGCTAAATAAACAGGTTCTGTGTTGAAAAAATTTGTCGTGCTGAAACTATTTACTGCTTATATCCTGCTTATTGATATAACTGCAAAAAGAATTTCCTTCATTTTCAAAACAAAAAACTTACTTACATTGCATATGTACGTTTTCCATACATCATTTGCATCATTACCTGTTTTGGGTGGAAGTCACGACTGCCCAAAATGGAAGATATCCTATCAACCTATCGGGGGCCCGACAGTAAGCCGCGTGACCCTAAAAAGTCCGCCGTGGAAATGAGGCACCCCAACCAAATCACCGACTCTACGATGGTACCCTCACGGGGCCGGAGGTCTGAAGATTTGGGAGGCATTAAACCTTATCAACCAACATAGACACATGCTGCATGTAGTAAACCAGTAACAGAGTCAAGCCAAAACCCTATTTACTATTTTAGGGCAAGCATTTACATTCCGAGGGGAATCCTTATATACATGCCTCTTAAATATCAAAATTTTTTAAAAAATATATCTTAGCGTCCTTAGGGATATTGGTCGAGATAAGACTATGGACTTGTCATTTTTAAAAAATCTCCCTATAAATTCACAAATCCGAGATCATCCTCGAGACTCCATGTCCGAGGTACATTCCGAATTGTAACTTTAGAAAGGAAGTTCATACGTCTCCAATCATCTCAAAGGCTTTCTCTTACACATATATCTGCTTAAAATATAAATCGTCAGCGTCTTTAGAAGTATTGGTTAGAAATAGATTACGGACTTGACATTACAAAATCTCCCCAAGGATCTACAATTCAAGATCGTCCGCCAGACTCCATGTCCGAGGCACGTCCTAAATTATAAATCCCAAAGCAAGTCCGTACGTCTCCAATACTTCCGAAGATATTTTCTTATATACTGATGCGAGCTCAGTGTCACAGTACAGGTACAGACACGGCTCATCTAGATCTTACAGACAAGAGAATCACACGATCTCTCGCCAAAGCCATGGCCAATGAGACGGATAATCAGATCCTTCGGGAACTGTTAAAGGAACAATCTCTTCTGTTTTTACTCTTGATGTTCGGGAAGTCCAGTGCTCATGTTCCAGAAGATCAAGCTAACTACTACAGGCCTGTTATCCTGGTCTCATGATGTTCCAGAAGATAGGGCTTATTGTTCCAGAAGATGGGACTCCATATTTCATACTTCTAGTTATGCTCTTATGATGTTCTGGAAGATAACTTCTGTTCTTCCAGTAGATGGTTAATGTTTGGCTTTGTTATCTTAAGTTCTGTGAGTAATCTTCTGGAAGAACTCTTTTCGTGTTCCAGAAGACTGTGGTGTATGTTGGGCCTTATCAGCCCACTATGTAAGTCGGTGGATGACCTGCTCATCCTCTATAAAAGTCTGTAACCATCATATTTTCAGTTAATGGAAAATTCTCTCAATTGTCTCTCACTTAAAGTTGTTTTGTTCATAATTGTTATCATGGTATCAGAGCCACACGACTAAACGTCTCTACAGAAGACTCAAAGAGAGTTTCAAGAAAATCAAGAAAATCAAGATTTGCAGTCTTTCAGTCTCAATCATCATCAATGTCTACAGATTCAATGTCGTCCTCTCTGAAATTTCTCATCAACAACTTTCAAAGTTTCATCACAGTGAAACTTGACTCAACCAACTACATGGCCTGGAAAACACAGGTTGAAATAGCCATATTTGCGAATGGGCTCTCTGATCTGATCAGCAGGTCGCACAACATTCCTGAAGATGAAATCCAGGATGACAAAGGTGATAAACTTCCTAACCCTGAGCATCAAAAGTGGTCAATGGCAGATAGACTCCTGCTATCCTGCCTCATTGCTACGTTAACCCCATCAGTTCTCACACATGCAACTGGTTCCCACAAAGTCATTGACCTGTGGACCAAACTTGAAGAAAGATTCAGCCACCTATCAAGAACCCATGTTATGGACATGAAGAGAAAACTTTTCACTGTCAAGAAAAATGGTGAGATGAAGGAATATCTTAATAATATCAAGATGATTCTTCAAAAACTTGAACTATCCGGATGTCACATTGAGGATGAATATGTCATATTCTACACCCTCAATGGCCTACCTGATGAGATATACAGAACCTTCAAACATGCCATCCGTACAAGATCAGACATTAGCAACTTAAAATTCTGTGAGTTATGCTCCATGTTTATGGCTGAAGATCTTTATCAAGAAAAAGCTGACACCACTACTGTCTTGGCGGTCAAGAATGACCAAGTTCAACAACAATACCATCAGAATCCAAGAACCATCAGTAAAGATTTTCGTTAATCCACTGGTCAGACTCAGTCACAAGGTAATAATCCCAATCAAAACTTTACTTAAGGACCTTACAATAATGGCAACAATGGGAGAAGATATAAAGGGAACAACTACGAGGGAAGCTCAATAAATAACAACGCATGTCAGATCTGTGGAAAAACAAACCACTTGACTGACAGGTGCTTCTTTAGATATGAAACCAATCCTCAGTCTCAACACCAAAACTATGTGAATTGGGGAAATGAAAACCAGAAAAGTAAATTTAGACCAAGGTATCAAGTCAATGTTGCCTCCCAATATGTTCCCAATGGTCTCAATCGGGTCGGTCAGAACTAGGGAATTAATAGCATTTATCAGCCTGGGACAAGTCAAACTTCTCAGTGGTTTCTAGACTTAGGAGCAACAACACATGTCACAAATAATGGGAACAATATCTCACATCCAACTCAATTTAATCCAAATCAGGTGATGGTAGGTAATGGACAGTACGTTCAAGTCCAGAACACTGGTAATACTCAACTTAATCTTCCATGCTACAATCTCAATCTTAAAAATATTTTACATGCACCTCAGATCTCACATAACCTACTATCAGTCTTCAGAATTGCGCTAGACAATAACAGCAGAATCATATTTGACTCTAAGGGTTATGTGATACATGACTTGAGTACCAACCAGATTGTTCACAAGGGAACATGTCAACAGGGCCCGTATCTCATTCATCCTTCTTCTAATAAGGATCAAACTTCTGCAGCTTTAGTGGTTGCTTCATCTAATGTTGAGCTCTGGCACAGGAGACTAGGTCATCCTAATGGTGACATGATTAGGAATATTATCTCTAGGAATAAAATTCAAGTTTCAGGAAATGTAAACAATCTTGACTGTTATGCTTGTAATAATGGAAAAAGTCACAGACTACCTTTCTTAACCTCTAGCACTAAATCTACAAAACCTTTTGATCTTCTGCATGCTAGTGTGTGGGGCCCCGCTCCAGTTAGTTCCTTTACAGGTTACAAATACTATTTACTTCTTATTGATGACTTTACAAGATATAGTTGGATGTTTCCCTTGCATCTCAAAAGTGATGTCTACAATAGGATCTCTAACTTCAGAAACTTTGTTTCAAATCAGTTTAATACCAATATTAAGATTATAAGGTCAGATTGTGGTGATGAATTCTTGAATAAACTTATGACTCAACTGTTTCATACCTTTGGCATAATACAAGAAACATCATGTCTCTACACACCTCAACAGAATGGCTTAGTTGAGAGAAAGCATGCCCATATTGCTGAAACAATCATTACTCTTCTTCAACAAGCTCAAATGCCCATAAGATTCTGGCTTAAAGCCACGGTGTTATCCATGTATCTTATAAATAGACTACCTCACTCATCCTTAAACTTTAATATTCCTTATGATAGAATATACAAACAATCCTCCAATTATCTCATACTAAGACCTTTTGGGTGCACTTGTTTTCCTTACATTAGACCCTACAATACTAATAAACTTGAGCCCAGATCCAAAACATGTGTATTTATAGGATACTCACTAGGTACCAAGGGGTACAAGTGCCTTGATCCCATAACCAACAAAGTTTACCTATCTAGACATGCCAAATTTATTGAAAGTGACTTTCCTTACCAATCTATTATGAACTCCATATCACATCAAAACTGTAATAATTACAACAACACTGAAAACCAAATTCACTTCAAGCAATACACTGAAGATGCAGCTACTTCTATGACTGAAGATGACAACACAATACCTAACACTCAACTTCAGAATAGTTCAACTCAATGGCAAAGGAATATGAATGCACCTTCTCATCACATGACCACCAGATCTAAGAGCTATGTTCAAAATCAAAACAGATCCACAAGTGGTAATGACAACCAATCCTATCACCCTATGACAACAAGGTCTAGAGGAAGAAGTGAAATAAATCATGAACAGATAAATATTCATATTCAAAATTTTGACAATGAAGAACCAAAGACATTTAAAGAAGCTAATTCCTCACCTGCTTGGAGACAAGACATGCAAGAAGAATATAATGCTCTCATGTCACAGAAGACGTGGGGCCTTGTGTCTCCTCCTCCTAACATGCCTATAGTTGGATGTAAATGGACATACAAAATTAAAAAGAATCCTGATGGTACTATAGCTAGATATAAAGCTAGACTAGTAGCTAAAGGTTTTCAACAGGCTGAGGGATTAGATTACAGAGAAACCTTTAGTCCTGTAATCAAACAGCCTACTGTTAGAGTTGTTATCTCACTAGCCATTCAACAGGATTGGGAAATTAAGCAACTAGATGTCTCCAATGCATTTTTAAATGGCAATCTTCAAGAACAGGTGTACCTTACTCAACCTCAAGGATTTGTAAATCCTAATCATCCAAACAAGGTATGTCTTATTCACAAAGCTTTGTATGATTTAAAACAGGCTCCAAGAGCCTGGTATAATATGCTATCTAGACATCTTCTTGATCTAGTGTTTAAGAATAGTATGGCAGACTCATCTTTATTTGTTCTTCAACAAAAACAAAATATAGTATATATTCTAGTTTATGTTGATGATATCCTTGTTACAGGGAATAATAATAGTCTTATTCAAAATATAATTAATCAACTTCATACCAAATTTGATCTCAAAGAATTAGGAAATCTAAACTACTTCTTGGGAATTGAAGTTCACAGAACTAAAGAAGGTTTATTCTTATGTCAGAATAAAAATGCAAAAGACTTGTTAAAGAAAGCTGGAATGAAAGATTGTACAACTTGCTCCACTCCATCCTCACTCAGAAAGTGTATCTACAAATCTATCCCTATGAAGAATCCAGAATTGTATAGATCCATTGCGAGATCCCTTCAATATCTCACACTAACTAGACCTGACATAGCCTATGCTGTTAACAGTGTGTGCCAACATATGCATATGCCCTTAGAGGATTACTTTGTTGACATCAAAAGAATTCTGAGGTATATAAAAGGAACCATGATCTATGGACTGACTTTCAGCAAAGGATCAACCAATATCAATGCATTCTCCGATGCAGACTAGACTGGTGATGCTCAAGATAGAAGATCCACAGGTGGCTACAGTGTTTTTCTTGGAAAGAACATAATCTCCTCGTTAGCTAAGAAGCAGCCTACATTCGCCAGATCTTCTACTGAGGCTGAATACAAGGCGTTGGCCAATACAACCTCTGAAGTTCTGTGGCTAATCCAGTTACTGAGAGATCTTCACATGTATAATCCTAGCCAAATCACTAAAATCTGGTGTGATAATAACTCTGCTATCTCTTTAACTACCAATCCGGTGTTTCATGCCAGAACCAAACACATTGAGGTTGATTTTCATTTTGTTCGAGAAAAGATAGTTCAGAAACAACTCCAAGTCAATCATGTTCCCACTGACTATCAGATTGCAGACATTTTTACCAAGCCTCTCACTATTTTAAGATTTGAATATTTGAGAAACAAACTAAAGCTGAGTTCCTCCCAGCATTAGTGTGCGGGGGAATGTTAAAGGAACAATCTCTTCTATTTTTACTCTTGATGTTCCGGAAGTCCAGTGCTCATGTTCCAGAAGATCAAGCTAACTACTGCAGGCCTGTTATCCCGTCTCATGATGTTCTGGAAGATAGGGCTTATTGTTCCAGAAGATGGGACTCCATATTTCATACTTCTGGTTCTGCTTTTATGATGTTCTGGAAGATAACTTCTGTTCTTCCAGTAGATGGTTAATGTTTGGCTTTGTTATCTTAAGTTCTGCGAGTAATATTCTGGAAGAACTCTTTTCGTGTTCCAGAAGACTGTGGTGGTGTTGGGCCTTGTCAGCCCACTATGTAAGTCGGTAGATGACCTGCTCATCCTCTATAAAAGTCTGTAACCATCATATTTCAGTTAATGAAAAATTCTCTCAATTGTCTCTCACTTAAAGTTGTTTTGTTCATAATTGTTATCAGGAACCAGAGACCGTATCTATAGAGGAACGTCTTATCCTTCGTCGGTCACTAGAAAACTTACAGGCCATGATGGAAACCCTGATGGCTCAATGCCAGGCTCTATCCGTTATTCAGCCAATCGGGGTCGACCCATCATCGTCACAACCATTGCCACCCAATACTGGGGCAGCATACGGTCAAGTAGAGCCACAGCCCGATCTGCTAAACCTGGTCTTATCTACAAGGAACCCTCTACAATTCCCTACAGTTGTTACTCTGCCGGTCCAACCACAGAACCTTCTAGTTCCTCCTGCTCTCCCGTACATCCAAGACGATCTCGAGAGTCACCTAGATGAGATCCCGACAAAATGGGAAGACGCACCGTTGCTCCTTAAGTTCCAACAACTGGAGGATGCCTTCAAATCTCTCTGGGGACCCAATGCCTATACTTCGACAAGCTTCGAAGACCTGTGTTTTTATTCGGACATGATCTTGCCATCAAAATTCAAGATCCCAAATTTCTCCAAATATAACGGTGCCGGAGAACCCATGACACATCTGCGTCTCTATGTCGGAGCACTATGTGGTTATCCCAACCCTGAAAGGTTAATGATGCGCCTATTTTAACACAGTCTAACCGGGCGCGGGCACACAATGGTTCGCCCGCCTGGATCTCAAACGTTTCCGCTCATGGAAAGACCTCTCTTAGGAATTTGTGCGCCAATACCGGCATAATACAGGGATGGTTGTCGACCGTCTCTTCCATATCCCTAGAAAACAAGAATCAGAGGAAAATTTCCGACGATATGCCCTTAGGTGAAAAAATGAGGCATCTCAAGTCGATCATCCTCTTGCTAATACCGAATACGTTCACTTGTTCGTACAGACGTGCAAGGAAATGTACTATGAAAAATTCTGCACCTCCATCGGGAGATCATTCAACGAGATCATCCTGCAAGAAGAGATGATCGAGGACGGTATCAAGACCGGCAAAATCCTCGACCCATACACCAAAGATGAGGACTCTTCAGTGTCATACGCCAAGAAAGCCCTCAACAAGAAGGCCAAATAGCTAGAGATATCAGTCCTCATGCCAGCTTCAAGGCCGAATAATCAAAATTCTTTTCAGTCTGGGTACCCAAGTTACCCACAACAACAACAAAACTACTATCAACCACCAAATGCGTATCAGAATGTGCCGCCAGCATATCATAATCAACATTTTCAGGGCCCGATGCCATAGGGTCCATTTCCCCGAAATTCTCCCTAAAATATATGGAGAAATCGAAACTTCACTCCTATCGGCATCCCTATGGTGGAGGTCTACCAACGTCTTCTGGCATCTGGGCATCTAATGCCAGTCCAGGCTCGACCACTGTCCGACCCTCTCCCGCCTAACTTCAGAAAGGATTTGGTATGTGCATATCATTCCAATCAACTGGGACACGAGACAGAAGGACGTCGAAGCCTGCGACACAAGGTCTAGGATCTCATAGATGCAGGAGCAATTGATTTGGAGGACACTAAGCCGCCTCCCAATACTACCACCAATCCACTCCCGAATTATTAGGGAATAAACGTGATATTCGAAGAAAGCCCTCCTGGAGGTCTATCTCAGATGCACGACGAATCACAGATCGCCACAGCTAACCCTCTAGCATATTGTTAGACGAATTCAAACACCATCTGCCCTGCTCATCCTTGGGAGAAGGTCATCAACTCGACAATGAGTCCCATCTATAAACCCCGCATGTTTTGGTAAAACGCGGCAACAACAACAATAACCATTTTGTTATTTTTCATTTCAATAGAGCTTATGTATTAATTTCTTGTAAATTTACATGTTCCTACTTATCGTTATCAAAGCAAACTTCTGTGCATTCAATATGTTTATCTGTCTCTGATTTAATCAACAATGGCAAAACTATTGACGAAAAAACAACTTTTCATTTCAGGAATCCTAAGATTCATCCTTTTCAAGAAAATGATCAAACAGTTCTAGCACATGAAGAGTATGACTTCAACACCGAATTGGACTTCGATCTGATGGGTATAGAAGTCGACAATGATGCTAGCGACGAAATACCGGAAGAAATCTAAGATATGATAGAACAGTATGAGCAAAGGAAAACTCCCAACATCGAGGAAACGAAAACCATCAACTTGGGGACCGTAGAGATGCCCAGGGAAATTAAGATCGGTATCCACCTCAACAGACATCAAAGGGAAGAACTCATAGCGCTGCTCCGTGCTTATCTAGATATTTTTGCCTGGTCATACGAGGACATGCCAGGTCTCCATACGACGATCGTTGAACACCATCTGCCTATAGATCTGTCTATCAGATCGGTCAAACAGATGCTCAGACGGCTCCGACCAGAATGGAGCCTAAAAATCAAAGAAGAGATCATAAAGCAATTTGACGCTGGCTTTCTGCGAGTGGTCCAATACCCACAATGGCTCGCCAATATTGTCCCCGTGCCTAAGAAGGATGGGAAAGTACATATGTGCATAGAATACCGGGATCTTAATAGAGCAAGCCCGAAGGACAATTTCCCCTTACCGCATATTGACATTGTCGTGGATAACACAACAGACCATGAAATGTTCTACTTCATGGACGGTTTTTTTGGATACAATCAGATCCGGATAGCCCTAGAGGATCAATTAAAGACAACCTTCCTCACCCCGTGGGGAGTTTTCTGTTACCAAGTCATGCCGTTCGGATTGAAAAATGCGGTCGCAACTTACTAGAAGGCAATGGTCATGCTATTCCATGACCTGATTCACAAAGAATTAGAGGTGTACGTAGATGACATGATCGTTAAATCTAAGCATAAAAAGGAGCATCTGTGGAACCTACGATGAGTGTTCGACCGCCTCCGCAAATACAAACTCAAGCTCAACCCAGCCAAGTGTGCATTCAGAGTAACCTCTGGAAAACTTCTGGGATTCATAGTCAGTCAAAAGGGTATCGAAATCGACCCTACTAAAATCCAAGCTATTCTCGAGATGCCCGTTCCAAAGGGTATAAAGGAAGTCAGATCCTTTCTCGGGAAATTAAACTTCATCAGTCGGTATTCATAGCACAGATGACGCAGATCTGTGACCCTATATACCGTTTGCTATGTAAAAATACACCTCAAGAATGGACTGTTGACTGTCAGAGCGCATTCAAGGGAATTCAGAAATACTTGCTTGAGCCACCAATCTTGATCTCTCCGCGGCCAAACAAACCTCTGTTTATGTATCTGACGGTGCTCGATCACTCTATGGGGTGCATGCTGGGGCAGTATTCAGAAGACGGACAGAGAGAACAGGCCATCTATTACCTCAGTAAAACGTTTCTCACATACGAGAACAACTACTCTACATTGGAGAAGACCTGTTGCGCCCTAGCTTGGGTAAATCATCGGTTTCGCCACTACATGATCTATCATACTACTTATTTGCTCTCTCAGATGGATCTGCTTAAGTATCTGTTTGAAAATCCAACACTTACCAACCACATTGCGAGGTGGCATATGATTTTTTCAGAATTTGACATAGTCTTTGCCACTCAGAAATCAGAAAAAGGATGAATCATCTCAGAGTATCTGACAGAAAACCCTCTGGACGACAGACAGCCAATGGAACCATTGTTTCCCGATGAGGCAATTTTCTATTCCGAAACAGAAGACAAGTCTCTGGACTGGAAACTCTTCTTCGATGGAGCTTATAATAAAAAAGGTGTCGGGATAGGGGAAGTCTTAATTTCAGAACAAGGGACGCATTTGCCTGCAATGGCAAAACTCCTCTTCGAGAAAGAATCCGTCATTACAAACAATATGGCGGAATACGAAGCATGCATTCTAGGGTTATAGATGGCCCTAGATTATGAAATTTTCAAGTTGCAGGTATATGGGGATTCTGATTTGATCATACAGCAAAGTAATGAAACCTTCCGGACAAGGGACCCAAAACTAATCCCTTATCACCAAAAGATCAAAGGTCTCCGAGCCAAATTTACAGAAGTCAGCTTCCATCATATCCACAGGGCCGAAAACTCTTTTGGAGATGCCCTGGCAACTCTAGCAGCAGCCATATACTTTTCTGATAAAGAAAATATTCCGGCCATATAAATTCAACTCAAAGATTCGCCTACCCATTGCGCTCTGATTTCAGATAAAAGAGACAGCCATCCATGGTATCAGGATATCAAATCCTTTATACAGACTAGGACATTCCCCGACAGAGCTATCCCTAATGATCAACGAACCCTCCGAAGATTAGCAGTTCAGTTCTTCTTATGCGGGGAAATTCTCTTCAAAAGGTCTATGCACGGTCCTTTGCACTCGTAGACTCTATTACAGCCCGCGAACTTATGATGGAAATACACGAGGGGACTTGTGGCTCACATATGAGTGGTCACACCCTTGCCAGGAAAATCTTACGTACCGGGTACTATTGGACAACGATAGAAACCGACTGCATCAAGTACGTTAAGAAATGTCATAAATGCCAAATTCATGGGGATGTCCTGTGAGCGCCTCCCAAGGAGCTCCAGGTCATGGTCTCTCCATGGCCATTCTCAGCATGGGGAATTGAAATCATCGGAACCAT
>NMUG010006586.1:0-12507 GCA_002855965.1 Monotropa hypopitys | reverse complement strand
CCGGAGTCATGGTGATGGGTCCTGAAATAGTAATGAAGAACACGAAGAAGGGAAAACAAAAATGCATTTCATTAGATAAAAAAAATTGACAAGTTTTACAGTTCAGCAGATCCGTTTGGCACTCGCCAGATCACAGGATCATTGGGATATTTTCTTCACCCTAGTGCGCTTGGATTGCATTGGGTCTGGCGGCCGGCATCCTGCGCCGGTCGATCCATTTGTCGAGGTGGCCCTGTCGGACAAGGTGCTCCAGGTAGGCTTTGAAGGGAAGGCAGGATGTCGTGAAGTGTTCCCTTTCCCGGTGGTAAGTGCAGTAGGCCTTCCCATTGGGATGCCTTTCTCCGAGTTTGTGATCCGGCTCCCTGAAGAATGGCTCATCCCTGATCAGCCAGAGGACAATGTAGATCGGCTCTATAAAAACTATGGTCTCCTCCACGTAGTCCTCCAGTTTTGGCGCCTTCCTCTCTCCAGTTTTCATGATGTTGACTTGCCTCCGGTTGTGTTGGGCGGGGCAGGCCGTACCTGTGGTGGTCGGATGGAAGCTCGCTCTGCCAAAAGCTCTTCTAGCTGACAGAACTTGTCGATCATCTGCATAAGGTTGTCCATGTTCTCCGTAGGATGGAGCATGAGCTCCCGGAGCATGGGACTTTCGAACTCTAGGCCCAGTTTGAAGGAAGATGTCGTGACTCCCTGATCGCAGTTCTGGATGTCGTTGTACAGCTCCCAGTAACGGTCGGCATATTTTTGGAGAGACTCATCCGGTCACTTCCTAAGGCTGATCAGAGAGTCTACCTCTTTCCTTTGCTTCCTGATAGTGATGAAGCGGGCAAGGAAGGCCCTCTCCAGGTCTCTGAAGCTCCGGATGGACCTAGGGGAAAGTTTTTTGAACCAGAGCGAGCCCTGAGTGCCAAGGCTCGTGGGGAAAACTTTGCACAAGACGACATCACTCAAAGAGTAGAGCGCTGTGATCTGCCGGAAGTATATGAGGTGTGTGTAGGCGTTGGTTTTCGGTTCATACCTGGTGAACTTCGGCAGACTGAATCCAAGGGGAAAGGCGGCTGCGTCGATGGTCCGGGAGAAGGGAGAGAGGCTGAGTTGCTCCAGGCGAGCGTCGACTGTCTGAAGGGCCTGCCCAGTGGGTCGCTCGTCGTGGTGGTCCCCTCGATGGCGCCGATGCTCCCTTCTGTCATCGTCCGAGGCCGTAGAGCGATGTCGGTGCCTTTCTTCCCGATGATGGTGATGCTTCTCCTTTTGGGGACCGAAGTCCTCTGTCTCCGGCCAAAGTCCTGGAGATCGCGTGGGCAGACCTCAATGAATTCTCCGCCTTCATACATGTAGAGCGGTACGGATTCAGAGCGTTTGGGGCGCCGGCTGTTGCCCTCCGGTTGGTCTGTCCAGCGCTCGTGCCCTTCGTCTACTGCCTTCCCTTTGAGCTCCTTCTATTCCTTTGATCTGTGCCGGTGCCGCCGCTATCCCGAGGATTGCGAAGTCAAGTCTGCGGCGCCGGCCATCCTGGTCACCTAGTCCCGGAGCTGTGCAATCTCTGCGCCTCTCTCCTTCAGCATCCGGTCCATGGCCACTGCATAAGCTGACCCAAGCTATGGTGTGAGGCCGGAGGGGGAGGCGAAGAGCCTCGGGGATACATTCTGAGGAGGGGGAGAAGGAGGAGGACCGATGGGAAGAGCGGTGTCCTGGTTTGTTGAAGTGTTGTTACCGTCTTCCATGAGGAACAACTCAAAAGAGGGGCAGACAACTGGTTTCCACTAAGGTTGGGGCTAGCTCGTCCCACCGTGAACGCCAATTGTGGTAGCCTATTTCTGCTGGATGGTCCCTTCGATAGCTAGTCCTGCGAGTGCTGGGTGTCGGATTTTGGACGAAGGCTGGTGTGGTCCCTGCAAGAAAATAACGGATCCCCCTGCTTGGCTCCTGTAAAACAATGTTAGTGCCCGCCGGTCGGTTGTGACCAACGGGGCCTCCGATGCTTAAGTTAGTATGTTTCTATGGAGAAGGTAAAGTAGATATAAGGAGGACGGATGGTAGCGATCGGGGATCAGATTCTAGATCCCGTGAACAGTACCCCATAGGGGGTATTTATAAGGGGATGTTGTCTTGGGGCTCAAGAATATTGTATGGGCCGTGCGTCGTGGGCCCTTTAGTGCGCTAGGACGACTGATGGACCAGGGCAGGTTGTACGGACGGGGTATCAGGGCGGATACCCCACAACGTTGATGGAAGGTTGGTTCTTCGGCGCGGACTAGTCTGTCTGGCGGTGGGTCCCGAGTAACAAAGGGAATACCGAAGCAGCTGCCATCCGGGCGCTGGCAGTCGGTGGTCTTGCGAGCCCTCTGGACCGGACAACCTCTGGTCCGAAAATAATGACCGGTGCATTTATGATAGGTTTTGATAATAGGCTCTACCTCATGGCATAGGTCCGGTCACCACTGGATGCATAAAGCATTGGAAAATGGATTTTGAAACGAAGTCCCCTATTTTATCTTTGTTTTAATTGAGGCTCATGAAGCTTGTAATAGAGTAGGGAAATTGTAATATTTTAAACTCGTACCTCTTTATCTCTCCCTAACTCTATGGTTTGATTTGTACTTCTAATTTAGATTCATGTCTGGATTTTCATATTTACATGTGATTGGGAATGAATGGTGCTTAGATGTTTCTAAATAAAGTGATGATCCATTGTTGCTCACTATTTTAAATGTCTTAAAAAAATTGAAAATCCGGGGCGTGACATTGGTGGTTTGCCTTGTGTACATTGGTTGGAGCACTTCTGAGCCGATCGAGAGTCGGAAATCAGTTGGATACTGTGGATTAGCTGGAGGATAGTAGAAGGGGCTCAGGGAGCTTTGGATATGAGCTAGGTGGGCTTGGTGGATAAGTTTGGTTACTCTTGTATCCTAAACCTTTGCTATTTCTAGTGAAACTGTAGACTAGGGCAGTGGTTTTATGCATAGGGATCGTTTGATGTCTATGTAGTTTCCACTATACATATGTTGTTGTGTCACTGATTGACTCTTACTCTCTCTTCACTACACTTGCACTTGTGATTGTTTTTAGTCTTTGTTATATAATCGCTTCCGTTTGTATACAAACAATCATTAAATTAATTTTGTATAATTCAAGTTAATTCATTTAACTTGCATTAAATTTAAAGAAGAATTCATAAGTTTTTATTGGCCAACCTATTCACCCACCTCTAGGTTGTGGCCTAGTGCATATTCGTATTTTTCAATTTTTATCAGAGCTTAGTGCTCTGCTTTTGTCTTACCTTAGAGTGTCTTGCATAAGTAGATCATTTAGTAACTCATTGAACCTTAACCGCTTGAGTTGATCCTTTATAACTATAGATTCACAAAGACCTAGGGATGGTGCCTCCAATTCTAGATTCCCATATTTTGACAGAAACGACTATGACTATTGGAAAAATCGTATGAAGAACTATCTAGTCAGAATGGGTATTAGAGTGTGGAGTTCCATGTTGCATGGATATGAACAACCAACGATTGAGGACCCCGATACTAAAGTGGTTAGAGTTAAATCTGAGATTGAGTTCAATTTCGGTGACATAGAAGGATTTGAAGCTAATAGTAAGGCTCTTCTTGCCATCCAAAATACAATGAGTAGGCGTGTGTTTGGGCGTATCTCTACTTGTTCCACGGCCAAAGAGGCTTGGGACATATTACAAATCTGTCATGAAGGGACACACATCGTGCGTGTCTCTAAGATTCAAACACTCACCACTAGATTCGAAGATCTTAGGATGCGAGAAGATGATACCTTCTCTAATTTCATCATAGAACTTACGGACACTGTTACCTCTTTTCACGGTCTAGGTGAGCCTCTTCCTAATCTCAAAATTTGTCGTAAGATTCTTAGGTCCTTGCCCGATAGGTTTAGACCTAAGATCACCACTATTGAGGAAAGACCGGATGTTGACAATATGTATTTTGAGGAGTTGGTAGGAAAACTAGAAACGTATGAAAAGACACACCTAGTGTCATCATTACCTAATAAAATGATTCCTAAGCCAAATAAAGGAATTTCCTTTCAATCTTCTAAAGATGAATCGTCCGATGAAGAAATTGAACTTGATGATGAACTACTTGAATATATGACAAAAAAGTTTAGAAAATTTGTGGATAAGAATCGAAAAGCATTCGTAAAAGCTAAATCTAATGATGGGTACAAAAAATTGACTTCCTCACAAATTATAAATCAAAAACCAACTTTTGAGAAACAAAAGACATCAAAATCCATCCAATGACATGCATGTTAAGGTTATGGTCACATTCAATACGAATGTGCCATTACTTCTAAAAATACCAAAAAGAGTTATAAAATAACATGGAATGATGATAGTGAGGAAGATGTGGATAATGAGAGCAACATTGACACCACAAGGGTCAATGTGCTATCCGCAAGTGTGGACTATACTTTCTCACGTTCGGACCATGCTATTAAAAATCAAAGTGATGATGAAATAGATGATGATGAACCCGAAGATCTTCAAGACGCATTTGACCAACTACCAAAAGAGAACAATAAGATGAAACAAAAGAATATCAAGTTGAGATATGAACTTGAAAAAGTTTAACAAGAATGTAATAATTTGCAAAGTAATCTTGATGAATCTAATCTGAGATGCGGAAGACTATCAGATAAATTTGCCAAAATTGAAAAGGAAAGAATTGAAGGGAAACATGAGATTAATGGGCTTAATGAAAAAATAATCACTCTTGAAAAAGAATTGAGTGACGCTAGGGATTTCATTAGAAGAAATGATTGTGGTGCCGAAAGAATCTCTAAGCTAACTCAAAGTTTTCGTAATCGGAGTGGTTTAGGATATGTGGATTCGGTTGAGGTTACACCAAGTGCTTTAAAAAGGGAAATTAAGTTTGTGAAATCCGGAACACCATTGGTGGACCATTTGTCAATAGAACAAGATTCTATTGTTAAACCAAACTTAAACAAGAATAAGGAACCTATACCGGATATGAAGAATTCCAAAAATCTCAATGTTAAACCCAGATATTATTCAAGAAGCAAACAAAGGAAATATTATTATTGTGGGATAAAAGGGCACATTCGTTCTTTTTGCCATAAGCTTAAAAGGGATAATCTTAATCAAAGGCATATTCCCAAAAATAACAAACATTGACAATTTGTTGAAAAATCATCAAATCTGGAAAATTTGAATGAACAATTTTTAACTAAATTGAATCTCCTTGCCATTCAATCTTCAAGGTTAATTAAGGAAGTGGAAAACTTGTCTAAAATTTCTCAATCCTTAAAACCAAAGGCAATGGTAGATTATACAATCAAACGAACAACTGCTTATACTCAAATGTCTGAAAACATTGGACCAACATGCTTGGTCACCCACACCGCTCTAAAAGCTAAAAAATCTAAATTGTGGTATCTTGATAGTTGTTGTTCTAGGCACATGACGGGTGATAAATCTTTATTTGTTGAATATGAGTCATGTACCAGTGGTCTCGTCACATGTGGAGATGGATCTACACACTCACAATATTTTGCGATCTCCAAGGTACTAAGCTATTGAATCCTCCTAGAAGATTCCGGTTGGTCTCCTGTTGATCATTCCAAAATTGTATAAGAATTTACCTTAAGTTAACAATGACTTGATCATTATTTTAATATAATTTCTTAACACCCTTTTATCTCTGTAATTTCATATATTCGTCAGAAATAATATTTCATAACGCCCCCTTAACGAAAATCTGATTTTTTACAAGTTTCTATCAAACCGGTACAAGGCCGGTACAGGGCCGGTGTACCGCCCGGCATGCCGGTTAGAGTAATTTTCGAAGCCTGTCATTTTTTTATTAAGACCAGTATGCAAACCGGTACGCAGCCGGTATACCGCCTGGCATACTGGACGGTATACCGGTTTGCAACAGATTTGCAGATAGTCATGGCAATTTTTCGCAGACTCGATTTTCTACTTCTCTAGGGCTTCATAAATATGGAAATCGACCTCTAAAAATTCTAAAATAAATCATACAGACTATAATTGCAGTGTACAACACTAATACGAAGTCAAATTTCATTGTTTTACCTTCGATTTTGGGTGATTCAAGAAGTGGGTTGCGATATTCAGAAGCACCTTCGTTCTTCGCATTCTTCGTGAATTCGCACCAGTGACTGATTTTTAGAGCTGTGATTTGTTTTCTCTCAAGTATATTTGAGGTTTAGGTGAAGATTTGGAAGTCCAAGTGATTCATTTTATAGAATTGTTGTATGGGAATTAAATCCTACGAGAGTTACATGTACAAGCATTATACAATTTTTATCATTCCCTAACTCTTCAATTCCTAACAGTCAAAACCATCAATTACCCTCCTTAATTTCGTTTTTGAATTACTCTTTTATAACCCCAAGTCATTTACTAAGATTTTCAAGTATTGATTTAAACACACACACATTCTTCCACCTTTCTACGAGAGAATTCCAACAAACATGGCTTCCAACTCCCTATTCACATCTTCTTCCCTTATATTTCAATCAAATTGCACATTTGCCCCCAATTCCACTAGAAAGGGTTTAATTGCATTTAAATAGCTTACTTAACTTTAAAAATTATATGAAAAATACCAAAATTTCCCAAAATTATTTATTTATTTTTCTTAATCTAAATAAATTATTTTCAACACAGAATATTATTTATTAATTATTATTATTATTATTTTAACGGTACGAGTGTTACAACTCTCCCCCTCTTAGGAAATTTCATCCTTGAAATTAGAATACGTACCGGATATAAAGAGATGCGGGTATTTGGCTCTCATATCATCTTTGCCCTCCCATGTGGCCTCTTCAACGCCATGATTCCTCCAAAGGATCTTCACCCAAGCAATCATCTTGGAGCGCAAAACTTGCTCCTTTCTGTCAATGATCCTCAGAGGTTCTTCAGTGTAAGATAAATTCTCCTGCACCTCCAACTCCGTTGCACTTAAAATATGCGAAGGGTCCGCAATGTATTGCTGCAAGTTGGACACATTAAAAACATCATGCAGCCGAGATAGCTCTACTGGCAACAACAACCAATATGCACAAACACCAACCCGCTCCACAATCTTGTACGGCCCCACATATCTTGGTGCTAACTTCCCCTTGCCCTTAACAAGGACCACACCCTTCCAGGGAGACACTTTAAGGAAAACAAAGTCACCCACATCAAATTTTATTTCTATGCGGCAATTATCAGCATAACTCTTTTGCCGACTCTAAGAAATCTTCACCCGCTTCCGAATTCGCTTAACACCATCTGAAGACTGTTGGATCAGCTCTGGTCCCAACAACTGCCTCTTTCCTACCTTGATCCAACACAGAGGAGTGTGACAACGTCTTCCATAAAGAGCCTCATAAGGTGCCATTCCAATGCTGGACTTATAACTGTTATTATAAGCGAATTCCACCAAAGGAAGATAGTCATCCCAAGCATCACGAAAATCTATCACACAACCTCGTAGCATATCTTCCAAAGTCTGGATAGTTCTTTCCGACTGTCCATCTATCTGCGGATGAAAAGCCGTACTGAACTTCAAAGAAGTTCCCAAAACAGACTACAGACTATGCCAAAAATGAGAAGTAAATTTCGGATCCCTATCACTCACAATGGAAACAAGAACTCCGTGCAATCTAATAATTTCAGCAATGTACAACTTGGCATATCTGTTAGTGGTGTACGTAACTCAAACATGTAGAAAGTGAGCAGACTTCGTCAATCGATCCACCACCACCCAAATAGAATCGAAGCCTCTGCTGCATCTTGGCAAACCCACCACAAAGTCCATAGTCGCGTGCTCCCACTTCCACTCTAGTATCGGTAGACTCTGCAATAACCCCGCTAGCCGTTGATGTTCTAAATTAACCTGCTGGCAAGGTAAGCACTTTACTACGAACTCGGCAATATCCCTCTTCATACCTCTCCACCAAAAATTATCACGAAGATTTTGATAAAACTTATTACCTCCTGGGTGCATAGCGTAAGCAGAACAATGACCCTCCTCCAGAATACTACGCCTCAATTCTGAGTCATCAGAAACACACATTCTTGTCCAGAACAGAAGCATACCACTATCATTGACTCTGAAATCATCTCCGAACCCTTCGAACACTAACTTCTTCTTGGATACAATAAACTCATCAGTATCCTGCCTCATACGAATCTGATCCACAAAGGTAGGCCGAATCGAAAGATGGGCCAAAAGAACATCTTTCGAATTCATCTCAAATACAGCATCTATCTTCTTCATCTCTTTAAAATTTTCGATGCGAGCACATTGCACACAAGTCAGACTCCCTACCGATTTATGGCTTAAAGCATCAGCAACAACATTCGCCTTCCTCGGATAATAATGAATGGAACAATCATAATCCTTGATCAATTCCATCCATCGCCATTGGCGCAAATTGAGTTCCTTCTGCGTAAACAAGTATTTCAGGCTTTGGTGGTCAAAATAGATCTCACAGGTGACTCTATACAAGTAATGGCACCACTGCTTACGAGCAAAAACCACTGCAGCCAACTCGAGATCATGAACCGGATAATTAAGTTCATTCGGCTTCAATTGACGAGAAGTATATGCAATCCCCTTGCCCCTTTGTATCAATACACAGCCTAAGCCTCGCAAAGAAGCATTACTATAAATCACCATATCATCCGTGCTATCAGGAATTGTCAAAACAGGATCCATCACTAATTTTTCCTTCAATAGTCTGAAACTCGCCTCGCAATCATCAGACCATATAAATTTCACATTCTTGCAGATCAACTTCGTCATTGGCAAAGCAATAGAAGAGAATCCCGGAATGAAACGACGATAATAACTTTCCAATCCAAGGAAACTATGAATCTCTAACACATTGGTTGGTCTCTTCCAACCAACCACCGTCTCCATCTTCTTCGGATCTACTCGGATTCCTTGTCTGGATATGACATGCCCCAAAAATACCACATGTTGCAGCCAAAACTCACATTTGCTGAATTTACCACACAATTGCTTCTCCCTCAAAGTTTTCAATACTAACCGCAGATGTTGCTGATGGTCCTCTTCGCTCTTGGAATAAACCAAGATGTCATCAATAAACACCACCACGAATGAATCCAGATAGGGTTGGAAAACCCTGTTCATGAGATCCATAAATACAGCTAGAGCATTAGTAAGGCCAAAAGGCATCACCAAAAATTCAAAATGCCCATATCGCGTTCGAAATGCAGACTTGGGTACATCCTCTTATCTAATCTTCAGCTAATGATAACCCGATCTTAGATCGATCTTCGAAAAGACCGTAGCTCCCTGCAACTGATCGAATAGATTATCAATTCGCAGAAGGGGATACTTGTTCCGCACTGTCACCTTGTTAAGCTGTCGATAATCTATGCACATTCTCATAGATCCATCCTTCTTCTTTACGAACAGCACAGGAGCACCCCATAGTGACATACTGGGTCTAATAAAACCCTTGTCAAGATACTCTGGAAGTTGCACCTTCAATTCCAACAACTCCGCTGGTGCCATACGATACAGGGCAATTGAGATAGGGCTTGCTCCAGGAACAAGCTCAATTGTGAACTCAATCTCCCAACCCGGCATGATACCCGGCAGCTCATCAGGAAATACATCTGCATACTCGCGTACTATTGGAATATCATCAATACTGGGACTGGATTACTGCGTGTCAACCACATAAGCTAGAAATCCCGCACATCCCTTACTCAATAAAGCTCTCGCCTGCACACATAATATTAATTTACACTTCCCCACCACTTTCTCACCACAAAACTTCACCTCCTCAGCATTCAGAAAATGAAAAGTTACCTCCTTCTTCAAACAGTCAATTACTGGGATGGGTGGATAGAAAATCCATCCCCAAGATAACATCAAAGTCGACCATGGGTAAAGGAATCAAGTCCACCAAAAGAAACTTCCCTCCCAACAACAACTCACATCCCAAATAACATGAGTTCACCCTTACGGGTTTCACCATTGGTGTAGAGATAGATAAAACATATGACAGAACAGAGGGTAGCCTGTCTAACTTCAACCCGAACGCTATAGACACAAATGAATGTGTGGCACCAGAATCTAAAAGAACACGAGCGTAATGACCAACAATAATAATAGTACCTACAACCACCTCTGGTGAGGCCTCTACCTCCTGACGGGTGATAGTAAAAACTCGTCCTGTCCTCATCTAACTGCCAGCACTAGCAGCTGCTCCACCAAAAAAACCAACTGCTGCAGAAGTTGCCGACTTACGTGGCTGAGAATACTATGGAGACTTATGCCCCCACTCCCCACAATTGAAGAATTTGAACTTCATATCTCCACCTTTGGGTCCCGGACAATCTATAAGAACATGCCCTATTTTACCGCATCCAAAACATCGTTGCTCTCCACTTGGAGCATTCCCCACTGATTGGCTCCCACGATCATAATCACCATCTCTTCTTCCCTTGCTTCCTTGTGACTTAGAGCCACTGAAGCTCTTCTTAAAAGAGGGTTTATTCACCCTAGTCTTGAAACTTCCTCCTTCACTGGAGGTCTTACTCTGCCATCCCCGACCTGAATTATTCTTTCTGGCACGCTGTTCCATCAACCCTTCCACATCCCTGCCAATGCGCCTAGCCATATCAACGAGATCCGCATAATCCCTCTCTCTGAAGGAAGTCAATCGGGTAGCAATGCTGGAATTCAAACCATGCCTAAAACGCTGACAACGTCTTTCATCCGTACTCACCAATGGCACTGCAAATCGAGATAAAGCAGCAAACTTGGCCTCATACTCTGATATAGATATGGATCCTTGCTTTAGATAAAGAAAGGCATTCTGCTGATCCAGTCTATATGTAGCTAGAAAATACTGGTCATTGAAGCCCATCATAAAAAGATCCCACATCATCACGCGAGGAGGTACAACAATTTCCCCCACTACTGGCATCGTGATCTGCCTATTGTATGCTTCCCACTAGAATAAGGCCTCACCCTTCAAGTTGAAGGTGGCCAAGTTCACCTTCTGCTCCTCCGCGACTCCCAATGTAACACTCCCAAATTTTGAGACATATTTTTTTTGAGAAGTGTTAAATGTAGGTAACGAGTATTCAAACAAAAAGGGTAAAGAACTATCTACCACACACACACTACCCATTACACTACTTATTACATCACATACTATGCTTGAAATGAAACACGAATAAATGATGCGAATAGGGTTTTATAACATAACCCTGTACAACAGTGCATCAACTAAAAGAGAAAGGGCCAAATGGAATTTTATATGATAATCCCGTACAACGCAGCCAACATTAAAGAAAAGAAAGTACAACACTGAAAGTAAAGACAACCTATCACTACTGTCCGGTCCAGCCTCAAGTCCTGCGAAGGATCCAGCGGCTCCAAGTCCAAGTGGTAAATCCTACAAAAGTAGAGGGTCAGGCACGACCGCTTGGTAGAGATAATCCATCTCCTACCGTCTATACTATTGGGATGCACGTGTGTGACAGTGCAAAGAATGTAAATGATGCAATGCTATGGATCTCATTAAAGTAAAACATTTCCTTTTCTTTTTAAATTCCACATTTGACTCATCGTAAAGAAAAGTAGTAAAGCACCGTGTCTGACCAAGACTCAAAAGAGAAGTACCACACGTCCAACATCTATCAAACTGTTTCCTAGACAAGGCCAAAGGGAATTGTGTCAAGTGTCGACTCACACTAAGTAAAAGACTCATTTTCCATATTCCAAACGTATTCCAATTCCCATTTTGTTCCAAGTACCATGGGTATCCCACCTCCGTGCCTCCTAGTAGGAGCAAGGAAATTCTCTATCTGTCAAGTATTCTAAATAGTGCTTAGCCATTCCGTCATAGAGGGGATCAATCCTCTACACGTCTATTCCTCGATTCCCCGTCCGTCGGGAGGGTTTAGTACTACCCCCATTGCGCAATGTCGTGGGAGACTCCTTTCGGTACATTCCAAGGCCTCAACCTGAATAAAAGCACTTGATAATCCTCATTCCTCCGAAGAGTCGGTGGGCCAAGCCCACTATACAAGTCCAACAACAACTTCCGACTTTCCAATCCTCGTAAAGAGCCATGTGTCACATTTTATCATTTCGTACCATCATTCCGTGTGACTTAGGGCAACCAACCTCCTAGTCAATGTACCAACTCAAAATGTGACTTTCTTTTCCGTTATTTCCAAAACATTTCCGTTTATTCACAAGACGTGCATTTCCAAAACATTTCCTTTCGTTTCACAAAACATGTCGTTCTTTCACAAAACATCCCACTAGTTCGATTTTCCACAAAACGTGTCAAAATACCATTTGACCCATAAACCATCCGAGTGTGTCCAAAACAAGCCAAATCTCCCCAATTTGATTTCATAACACGACAACGATAGATTTTTCACAAGAATTGGGTTTTTTCACAATCGAACTAGAAATTGAACAACCAACATCCTAAGGG
>NMUG010006585.1:0-12508 GCA_002855965.1 Monotropa hypopitys | reverse complement strand
CAAATTAATTTATAAAATCTGAACTGTTATACACATCAACATTGATGTGCCAATCCAATAGGTCTATGTATCAATCATGACAACCTATATGGATTTGGTCTCACAATGACATCACCTCATATACAATAAATTATTTTATCTACAACAATTTTCATAATAATAGTGTCGAGTTACTTGAACAATATCATTCCTTATATCTGTGGTGGCATAATGCATGTCTATTCTATCCAGCCACCCATTATTTCATTGAGCATACCAATACTCGTTCATCACCTTTGACAAACACTCACTTGATCGATAAATCTATGATGTGAAGAATTATATCCTAGGTGCTTCGATAAGCATGTATGTCTCACATAAGTTCGGTCTAAGTGATAAGATATCAACCTAAGTTACATTCTCCATATGCGGGATTCATTAAGATTAATTTAAAATCAATGTCAAGAGTTAAGTGGTGAAATTTTTAGTAAAAGCATTAACCATGGATAAATTCATAAATTTTGAGAATTTAAACAACCAACCATAACTTTAATGGACATTTTAGTCGAGGTCGTTAGGATGGCCTGTGGTCCCATCCAAATAGAATTTCCAGAAAGTGGAGATTTGCCTAGGTGAAGGTTCTAAACATGAGTTAGGGTTAAAATCATAAATTTAGAAACTTTGGAGTAATTTTATAAATACCTATAATTTTCCTCAAGTTCTAAAGTTTAATAAAAACCATAAATAAATAAATAAATTTTTCTTAAATCATAAATATATCTTAAGCTTAAAACATAACTTTATAACTTAGTTTTCCAATAATTAAATTCAAATATTAAAATTTCCATGCAAACACCTAAGTTTGAAATAAAGGAAATAAAAATGATAAATCATGTGATTCATAGTTAATTAAAGGTTACAAAAATCTTTAAATCTTATAACTCTTTCTTTATTAGTTTCTTATCCACTTTCAAGGTCAAATAATGAATTAATAAAGATCTAAGAGATTAAGTGACAATAATAAGTTAAATAGTGACTAATTATGCAAAATAGTGGTAAATGGGCTCAAAGGGCAATAAAATGTTAATTATAACTCAACCTATCATTACTCGCTAAAAATCTTGATGTCCGGGGGGTTTGGGACCCGTTCAGACAAAACTTTCAAAAAGTTTGGAAATTGTAATTTTCACGTGGTTTTGCTTCTTGCTTTGGTTTAAGGACTTAAGGGCTCATGAATTAACACCCCATGGGTATTTACTACTCATGCATGAGGTTTGGATCAAAAGAATTTAAGAATATATATTCATACATGTCAATTAGTGAAAAAATGAGTTTTTGTTCTACTACCTTGTTTTTTATGCTGGAGATGATTGTGGTGGATTGAAGGACTTAATAAGTTTGGAGTGTGATCCTAGATGATTAGGAATACTTGAGATTGAGTTGTATTTGAAGTACAATGAATTTATGGAAGCTTGATGTAGTTTGGCTTTGGTCTCCAGTGGATATTTTGGAGGAAGGATGAATGAGATGGAGTTTGCTTGAGGGTTCTAGAGGGAGAGAGAGAGAGAGAGAGAGAGAGGAATGTGGTAGCTCTTTTTAATAGGATATGTGCACGTATAGTAGATCTTAGAAAGTGCTTTGAAGTGTAGGAGTGATGTAATATCCATACTATTTTAAAATTATTTAATTAAATTTATTAATTTTATTGAAAAAAATAAAGGAGAGAAAATAAGGGTGCATAATGTTTTAAGAAATTAATAAGGGCTTTAAATAATTAAACATTGTTCCCTAAATAAATATATACATATAGGAGGGTGGCATGCAAGGGAAATAATGAGTATAATGGAGGGGCAATATAGGAATACTAATTAAAAATCTGATTAAGGAGTTATAATATAGAGTTGGCTCATTAGGGTTAGGAAGAAAACATTGGTGGCTAGAGAGGATTAGAGAGAGAGAGAGCTCAAAGAACTGGCAAGATCAAGGTCTAGATCAAAGTGTTTGGAGGAAAATTCTTCACAAAGGTTGTTCCTAACATCTCAAAGGTAAAATCTACCATTTTGATTTTTAATTTCGTACACCAATTAGCCCAGATTAAGGTTTTTTCACTAATCTCGATTAGCCACTGGTTTTTTAGATCCACTTTGAAAAACTATAATTTTGAGTGCTTTAGATGTTATATTTAAAGCCCAAATTTGAGTATGATTTGAGGGTAAGATTATACTGCATCTTAGGATGTTTGTTTTCATGATTTGAAGTCTTAAAAATCAATTTTTGATTAGTTGGATTAAGAAAACAACGAAGGGTGATTAGCAGTTTTTTGATCTGCTGCCCAGTGCACTGACTGGTATGTGCACCGGTATACCGACCGGTATACCGGGCGGCATGCTGGTCTCATACCGGCCTTCAGTCGTTGTTCCAAAATTATAAGTTAGAAAAATTTACTCTAACCGGTGAGCCACCGGTATACCGGCCGGTATACCGGGCGGCATGCCGGCTGCGTACCGGCCTTAAGGAAATTTTACAGTAAGCCTTTGTTTATATAAAATCGAAAAATTTGTATTAACCGGCATACCGGCCGGTTTGTCGGGTGGTATACCAGGTGGGTACCGGTTGTCCTACCAGTTTGGCAATTTTTAAGGAAAATATATTTTTATGAAATAATCATTTTTATAATGATATTAAACATATTTTAAGAGGATTCCAGAAATTGCAGAGGTTAAATAAGTCAGTGATTAATATTTAAAAAATTTATCAAATATTAAGTATTTAAGGGAAAATTCTTATATCCTCTTAAATGTATAACAGGAGACCAACCGGAGTCTTCTAAGGCAGTTCAGTAATTTCATTCGCGGTGCTTGCATATTATTGGTGAGTGTGTAGATTTCTTTCCTTTATATAATCTTTGATTTACATGTTACATGCTAGATATTGATGATTATTTGGTTGCACCCCTGGTTGACGATACATGTTTGTATGCCTTGGATGTTGATAGGTTTTTGGGACTTTGGTATAACCTATTTAATTGTTCATATGATGGCTGAAAATACATGATTAGACTTGTGATAGTTAATGCTTCAGTTGATATATTTTCACATGCTTCACATTAGTTTAAAGAGAATGATTGAACAAATTCCTGGTTGGCAATATATGTTGGCATGTTCTGGTTGTTGTTGGTATAGCTACAAATGCATGATCATATGATGGCTGAAAATATATGATTAGAATTGTGATAGTTATTGTTTCAGTTGATATATGTTTACATGCCTTGCACTTAGTTCGATATGATGATGATGTTGATGTTGTTAATACTTTCTTACTTTAGTATGTGCAAGAATGGTTCATGGCATGGATTGATGTTATTCTTTGTTGTGGTACATCCATGCATGACCCTATATCACCATATGGTGACGATTGGTGGAATCTCCGACAACGGGCTTAGGGGACAGGAGATGCTTAACAATGCAGCCCTAAGACGGTAGATACCACTTCGTGGGGATGGTGTTAGTATCCCGGCTGCGGCATTGAGAAACAATAGATGCTTGGCAATGTTGTCTCAATTGCTGGGTCTGTCATTGATGGGATACTATATTCCAGCTGCGACGTTGAGAAACAATAGATGCTTGGCAATGTTGTCTCAATTATTTGGTCTGCCATTGATGGAATACTTGGGCTTGATTATTCGCCCTTAGCTAGTGGAGTTGACGTGGCCTCCCTAGCATTGATGATGATGATGATGATGATGATGAAAGCTTTCTAAATCTTAAAAGATGTATTTCATAACATTCATATGCATTGGCATAGTTATTTGTTTGTTGAGGATTATATGTGGGGAGAGACACAACCCCTTCATTACTTTTCTGTTGAGGACTATATGTGGGGAGAGGCACAACCCCTTCGTATTTCTTTTCTTTGTTGTACCATGCTAATCACTTTCCTATAATGATTATGAATCTGACACTCCTGGATATTATTGTCTTCTTTGTGTTGTGGTATTTTATACAGGTAAGGAGACTTAGTGGATTCATTGCCAGGATTTCAAGACTCTTTTCAGCAGGAGTCATATTACTCAGATTTCAGTTCTGTTCTCCTTATAGTTGTAGTGTGAGGATTGTGAGACTTCTTTTATATTCAGACTTTGAGTTCCTTTGCAATAGACTACTCAGTTATGTTTTTGGGACCTTCTTCTGGGTCATGTTTTTAGACTGTCACACTTGGTAGTTTTGGTTGTTGGAGTTTTATGCTAGTATCTTTTATTTCTGCTGCGTATTTTATCAAAACGAAAAAAAATTTATTGTGTTGGAAAAATAAGAATTAGTTTTCTATCTTGTAAAATTGTTTAAGTCACGATTTGTAGCCGAATTCCATTATTTTTTCTGGAAATCTGGGACGGGTCGTGACAGCTTGGACGGGTCGGGACCGGACTCTATTATTTTTATAAGATTCTTAGAACAAGTGTGACATAGGGTGTTGAGTCTCTTGAGGTGAGTGATAGGTTGAGTTAGTTTGTTGTACCTTCCGGAAATCGTTGTGTGTTACTTTGGCACCCGGTGGACTACCTTGAAATCTGGTTTGAAAATCGTCTAATCAACGTATTTTCAAATGAGAGGTCTTGGGAAGTTAGTCGAAAAAGCACAATTGTACCGGAATCCTGTGTCTAGAACGATGTATAGGTTAACGATGGCGATGAACCCTTAGGTGTCAAATTTTTGTTCATGCAATTCTTTATTTGATAATTGTGCATGGTTGATGAGATATGATGAAAAAGTTGTGCTTATTATATATATATTTGTTAATGAATCAGGATTGAGATGGAAAATGTGGAGGATGCTGCTTCGACCGATCCATCTGAAGGGGAAGTAAATTTTCCCCAGGCACCGGTGAATCCTTCTTGTGATATCTAATGTTGAGCGAGTGGAGGCCACAATGGCCCAGTTTTTGGAGAATCAGACCGCATTCATGTAGTGGCAGACTGCTCAGCAGGCAGGGACAATTGCCATAGGAATTCTGGATAGATTTCGCTGTTTGTGTACCTCTGAGTTCGATGGATCTGTTTCTCCTGCGGTAGCAGAAGAATGGCTGTATGGGATGGAGCATGTCTTCTCTACCTTGGGAGTTCCTGATGCTCAGAAGGTGAACTTGTCCACCTTCAATTTGAAGGGTGAGGCCTTATACTGGTGGGAGGCCTATCATAGGCAGATGACGATGCCAGTGGTTGGAGATGCTGTTGTTCCTCTTTGTGTTGTGACTTGGGAGCTCTTTGTGAAGGGCTTCAATGACCAGTATTGTCCGGCTACCTACATATTGGATCAACAGAATGCTTTTCTTTATCTAAAGTAAGGTTCTATGTCGGTTTCTGAGTATGAGGTGAAGTTTGTTGCCTTACTGCGATTTGCGGTTCAATTGATCCCTATAGATGTAGACAAATGCCAGTGTTTCAGACATGGTCTGAATTCTAGTGTGGCTACTAGATTGACTTCTTTCAGAGAGAGGGATTATGCCGACCTTGTTGATATGGCTCGGTGTATTGGCAGAGATGTGGATGGTTTGAATGAGCAGTGTGCCAAAAGGAATAATTCAGGAGGAGGATGGCAGAGCAAGTCCTCTAGTGCAAGAGGAAGTTTTAGAGCTGGAGTGAATAAACCCCTTTTCAAGAAGAACCATAGTGGCTCTAAGTCACAAGGGAGTTGGGGAGGAAGAAATGTGAATCAGAATCAGAAAAACCAGTCTGTGGGAAGTGCTCCTAGTGGAGGTCGGTGATGTTTTGGATATGGTAATGAGGGACATGTGATCAGAGAGTGTCTAGGACCAAAGGCAGATGAGAAGAGGTTCAAGTACTTCAATTGCGGGGAGTGGGGGCATAAGTCTCTACAGTGTCCTAAGCCGCGTGGGTCGGTGCCTTCGGCAATAGTGGATTCTTCAGGTGCAGCGGCTGCCAGTGTTGGCAGTCAGATGAGGCCTGGTCAAGTCTTTGCTATTACCCGCCAGGAGGCTGAGGCAATACCAGAGGTGGTTACAGGTACTATTTTTATTTCTGGTCATTATGTCCGTGTCCTCTTAGATTCTGATGCGATACATTCCTTTGTCTTAATAGCTTTCGGTTTGAAGCTCAATAGATTAACTTCTGTGCGGCTATATATTTTGTCTATTTCTACACCAGTGAGTGAACCCGTTTGGGTGAACTCATGCTATTTGGGGTGTGATTTATTGTTGGAAGGAAAGTCTTTATCGGTGAATCTTATTCCATTGCCTATGGTGGATTTTAATGCTATCTTGGGGATGGATTTTCTATCCACCCATCATGCAGTGATTGACTGCTTAAAGAAGGAGGTGATTTTTCATTTTCCTAATGATGAAGAGGTGAAGTTCTGTGGCGAGAAAGTTCCGGGGAAATGTAGATTGATATCTTGTTTGCAAGCCACTGCCTTATTGAGCAAGGACTGTGAGGGATTTTTGGCATATGTGGTTGATACACAGCAGTCCAACCCTTGCATTGCAAATATTCCTATAGTGTATAATTTTGTTGATGTGTTTCCGGACGAGTTGCCGGGTATTGTGCCTGACCGAGAGATAGAGTTCACTATTGAGCTTATTCCAAGAGCGAGTCCTATTTCTATAGCTCCATATCGCATGGCACCAGCCGAGTTGCTAGAGTTGAAGATGCAGCTGAAAGAATATCTTGAAAAGGGTTTTATTAGACCCAGTATGTCACCATAGGGTGCTCCTGTACTTTTTGTGAAGAAGAAAGATGGGTTTATGAGAATGTGCATAGACTATCGGCAGCTCAACAGAGTGATAGTGCAGAACAAGTATCCCCTTCCATGTATTGATGATTTGTTTGATTAGTTGCAAGGAGCTTCGGTCTTTTCGAATATCGATTTGAGATCTGGGTATCATCAGATGAAGATCAGAGATGAGGATGTACCCAAGTCTGCTTTTCAGACTCGGTATGGGTATTTTGAATTTCTAGTGATGCCTTTTGGTCTTACTAATGCTCCAGCTGTGTTTATGGATCTTATGAACAGGGTTTTCCAACCCTATTTGGATTCATTTGTGGTTGTATTCATTGATGATATCTTGGTATATTCCAAGAGCGAGGAAGACCATCAGCAGCATTTGAGATTGGTGTTGCAGACTTTGAGGGAGAAGCAGTTATTCGGAAAATTCAGCAAGTGTGAATTCTGGCTGCAAAAAGTTGTGTTCTTGGGCCATGTTATTTTTAGAGAAGGATACGCGTAGATCCGAAGAAGGTAGAGGCAGTGGTTAGTTAGGAGAGACCAACTAGTGTGATGGAGATTCGTAGCTTTTGGGGGTTAGCCAGTTATTACCGTCGGTTTATTCCGGAGTTCTCTTCTATTGCTTTGCCGATGACAAAGCTGATTCGCAAGAATGTGAAGTTTGTATGGTCGGATGATTATGAGGAGAGTTTCAGATTATTGAAGGAGAAGTTGGTGTCTGCTCCTGTTTTGTCAGTTCTTGATGGCACTGATGATATGGTGATTTATAGTGATGCTTCCTTGCGTGGTTTGGCTATGTTTTGATGCAGAGAGGCAAGGTGATTACTTATGCTTCTCGTCAGTTGAAGCCTAATGAGGTGAATTATCCAGTTCATGATCTTGAGTTAGCCGCAGTGGTTTTTGCATTGAAGCAGTGGCATCATTATTTATATGGAGTCACTTGTGAGATCTTTTCTAATCACCAGAGCCTGAAATATTTGTTTACTCAGAAGGAGCTCAATTTGAGGTAGCGGCGATGGATGGAGTTGATCAAAGACTATAATTGCTCTATTCATTATCATCTGGTAAAGGCGAATGTGGTTACAGATGCTTTGAGCCGTAAGTCGGCATTGAGTTTATCTTGTTTGCGATGTGCCCATAATGAAAATTTTTGTGATATGAAGAAGATGAAGGCCATGCTTGAGGTAAATTTGAAAGATGCTCTTTTAGCTCGTTTTTCTATCAGACCTACTTTCATAGATCAGATTTGAGTAGGGCAGGATCTGGATGAGCTTCTTGTGTTCAAGAAGAAGTTGGTGGCAGAAGGCTTGGGAAGTGATTTCAGAGTTAGCAGTGATGGCATGCTTCTATTTGGAATACAGATGTGTGTTCCTAATGACCCAGATTTGAGACGCAGTTTCTTGGAAGAGGGTCACAGTTCTGCTTATGCTATGCATTTGGGAGGTAACAAGTTGTATCGTAACCTTCGGGAAAACTTTTGGTAGAGAGGTACGAAGAATGATATTGCCGAGTTTGTAACAAAGTACTTGACTTTCCAGCAGGTGAAGATAGAGCATCAGCGACCTGCAGAGTTGTTGCAAAATCTACCGATACCTGAGTAGAAGTTGGAGCATGTAATTATGGACTTCGTGGTTGGCTTGCCGAGATGCAGTAGAGGCTTTGATTCTATTTGGGTTGTGGTTGATCAGCTTACAAAGTCTGCTCACTTTCTGCCTATTCGAGTGCCGTACACTACCGACAGATATGCTAAGTTGTATATTGCTGAGATTGTCAGATTGCATGGAGTACCTGTTTCCATTGTGAGTGACAAGGATCCGAAATTTATTTTTTGTTTCTGGCATAGTTTGCAGTATGCTCTGGGGACTTCCTTGAAGTTTAGTACAACCTTTCATCCATAGACCGATAGGCAGTTAGAGAGGATTATCTAGACTTTGGAGGATATGTTACGGGGTTGCGTTTTGGATTTTCGAGGTGCTTGGGATGATTATATTCCTCTAGTAGAGTTTGCTTATAACAATAGTTTTCAATCCAGCATTGGGATGGCACCATATGAGGCTCTTTATGGGAGGCATTGTCGCACTCCTCTTTGTTGGAGTGAGGTTGGAGAGAGGCAGTTGTTGGGGCCAGAATTGATTTAGCAGTCTTTTGAGGATGCTAAGCTGATTCGAGAACAGTTGCGGATTTCTCAGAGTCAGAAAAAGAGTTATGCTGACAATCGCCACAGGGAATTGGAATTTGATGTGGGTGATCTTGTCTTTCTTCGGGTATCACCATGGAAGGGTGTAGTTCGTTTCAGAGGCAAAGGAAAATTGGCTCTTAGATATGTTGGACAATATAAGATTGTAGAGCGGATTGGTGTTTCTGCTTATCGCTTGTTGCTGTCGGTGGAGTTGTCTCGACTACATGATGTCTTTCATGTATCCAACTTACGGAAATATATTGCGGACCCTTCACATGTATTGAATACCATAGAGTTGGAGGTGCAAGAGGACTTATCGTATACCGAGGAACTCGTGCGGATCATCGATAAGAAGGAGCAAGTGTTGCGTTCCAATAGGATTATGTGGGTGAAGGTCCTATGGAGGCATCATGGTTTAGAAGAGGCTACATGGGAGGGAGAATATGCCATGAGGATAAAGTATCCCCACTTATTCATATCAGGTGTGTATTCGAATTGCGAGGGCGAAATTTTCTAGGTGGGGAAGAGTTGTAAGACTCGTACTATTTTAAAATTATTTAATTAGATTTATTAATTTTATTGAAAAAAATAAAGGAGAGAAGATAAGGGTACATAATGTTTTAAGAAATTAATAAAGGCTTTAAATAATTAAACATTGTTCCATATATATATATATAGGAGGGTGGTATGCAAGGGGAATAATGAGTATAATGGAGGGGCAATATAGGAATACTAATTAAAAACCTGATTAAGGAGTTATAATATAGAGTTGGCTCATTAGGGTTAGGAAGAAACTTTGGTGGCTAGAGAGGATTAGAGAGAGAGAGAGCTCAAAGAAGTGGCAAGATCAAGGTCTAGATCAAAGTTTTTGGAGGAAATTTCTTCACAAAGGTTGTTCCTAACATCTCAAAGGTAAAATCTACCGGTTTTGATTTTTAATTTCGTACACCAATTAGCTCAGATTAAGGTTTTTACACTAATCTCGATTAGCCACTGTTTTTCTAGATCCACTTTGAAAAACTATGATTTTGAGTGCTTTAGAGGTTGTTTTTAAAGCCCAAATTTGAGTATGATTTGAGGGTAAGATTATACTGCATCTTAGGATGTTTGTTTTCATGATTTGAAGTCTTAAAAATCGATTTTTGATGAGTTGGATTAAGAAAAAAACAAAGGGTGATTAGCAGTTTTTTCAATCTGCTGCCCAGTGCACTGACCGGTATGCGCACCGGTATACCGGGCAGCATGCCAGTCTCATACCGGCCTTCAGTCGTTGTTCCAAAATTATAAGGTAGAAAAATTTACTCTAACCAGTGAGCCACCGGTATACCGGCCGGTATACCGGGCGGCATACCTGCTGCGTACCAGCCTTAAGGAAATTTTACAGTAAGCCTTTGTTTATATAAAATTGAAAATTTTGTATTAATCAGCATGCCGGACGGTATACCGGGTGGGTACCGGTTGTCCTATCGGTTTGGCAATTTTTGAGGAAAATATATTTTTATGAAATAATTATTTTTATAATGATCTTAAACATATTTTAAGAGGATTCTAGAAGTTATAGAGGTTAAATAAGTCAATAATTAATATTTAAAAAATTTATCAAATATTAAGTATTTAAGGGAAATTCTTATATCCTTTTAAATGTATAACAGGAGACCAGCCGGTGTCTTCTAAGGCAGTTCAGTAATTTCCTTCGCAGTGCTTGTATATTATTGGTGAGTATGTAGATTTCTTTCCTTTATAGAATCGTTGATTTACATGTTACATGCTAGATGTTGATGATTGTTTAGTTGCACCCCTGGTTGACGATATATGTTTGTATGCCTTGGATGTTGATAGATTTTTGGGACTTTGGTGTAACCAATTTAATTGTTCACATGATGGCTGAAAATATATGATTAGACTTGTGATAGTTAATGCTTCAGTTGATATATTTTCACATATTTCACATTAGTTTAAAGAGAATGATTGAACAAGTTCCTGGTTGGAAATATGTGTTGGCATGTTCTGGTTATTGTTGGTGTAGCTACAAATGCATGATCACATGATGGCTGAAAATATATGATTAGAATTGTGATAGTTATTGTTTCAGTTGATATATGTTTACATGCCTTGCACTTAGTTCGATATGATGATGATGTTGATGTTGTTGATACTTTGTTACTTTAGTATGTGCAAGCATGGTTCATGGCATGGATTGATATTATTCTTTGTTGTGGTGCATCCATGCATGACCCTATATCACCATATGGTGATGATTGGTGGAATCCCTGGCAACATGCTTAAAGGGCAGTAGATGCTTAGCAATGCAGCCCTAAGACGGTAGATGCCACTTCGTGGGGATGGTGTTAGTATCCCGGTTGCAGTGTTGAGAAACAGTAGATGCTTGGCAATATTGTCTCAATTCTTGGGTATGCCATTGATGGGATACTATATTCTGGCTGCGACGTTGAGAAACAGTAGATGCTTGGCAATGTTGTCTCAATTATTTGGTCTGCCATTGATGGAATACTTGGGCTTGATTATTCGCCCTTAGCTAGTGGAGTTGACGTGGCCTCCCTAGCATTGATGATGATGATGATGATGAAAGCTTTCTAAATCTTAAAAGATGTATTTCATAACATTCATATGCATTGGCATAGTTATTTGTTTGTTGAGGACTATATGTGGGGAGAGACACAACCCCTTCGTTACTTTTCTATTGAGGACTATATGTGGGGAGAGGCACAACCCCTTCGTATTTTTTTTCTTTGTTGTACCATGCTAATCACTTTCCTATAATGATTATGAATCTGACACTCCTGGATATTGTTGTCTTCTTTGTGTTGTGGCATTTTATCCATGTAAGGAGACTTAGTGGGTTCATTGCCAGGATTTCAAGACTCTTTTCAGCAGGAGTCATATTACTCAGATTTCAGTTCTGTTCTCCTTATAGTTGTAGTGTGAGGATTGTGAGACTTCTTTTATATTCAGACTTTTAGTTCATTTGCAATAGACTACTCAGTTATGTTTTTGAGACCTTGTTCTGGGTCATGTTTTTAGACTGTCACACTTGGTAGTTTTGGTTGTTTGAGTTTTATGCGAGTATCTTTTATTTCCGCTGCGTATTTTATCGAAAAGAAAAGAAAAAAATTATTGTGTTGGAAAAATAAGAATCAGTTTTCTATCTTGTAAAATTGTTTAATTCACGATTCGTAGCGAGATTCCATTATTTTTTTGAAAATCTGGGACGGGTCGTGACAAGTGATGGGTGGAATGAAGTAATGGTTTTGGGGTGGAGTGTAGATCTAGGCTCGTTGATTAGGATGAGAGTGGGTGGTTGCTTTCTTGATAAAAAAAGAACAAAATATAAATTTTGGTACAGTAATCTAGGATATATATATATATGTGTAAGGATACATATATTACTAGTGTATTGCCCGTGCCGATGGCACGAGACAACAGAGTCAATACCACAACACGTTAATAAAATCGAGACAACACATTAAGCAAATTATCAAACTATAAAAAAAACTATAATTAGAACAATAGTATACCTATAAAATATCATTGTTAAACACTATAGAATTGGCCCAATATTCTAGTAAAACTTAATCGCATTTACATTCCAATT
>NMUG010006584.1:0-12508 GCA_002855965.1 Monotropa hypopitys | reverse complement strand
CAGCATCCCGGATTTCCCGCTCATGCCTGACACGGAATCAGCTTTTCCGTCATTCCCGCCGCACGTTAGACATGCTTTTCCAGCTTTTTCGCCGCCCAAGGTGTCAGACGGCGCCGCCTGACATTGTCGGAAGCTGTCTGGGCGGCCACACGCCGATCCACTCAGAGGGGACAGCCACACCGCCCCATGCCGCATATGGGCGGCTCACTCGCGCCGAAGCGCGTGCCCAGCACTCTCCGATACTCTATATAAGGGACATGGCATTCATTATTTGGGACACACTCTCTCTCTAGCCCAAGCTCTGCAAGTTCACTTTCTCTCTCTAGAACACAGTTCTGACTTTGCCATCGGAGGGTCCACCGGCGACGCCGCCGGTAGCCTAACGGTTGTCGTCTTGTGCAGCTAGGTCCAGGCCATTCAGCTCCGCCGCTCACCGCTTGAATCCACCGCAGAAAAGGCTTACCCCCCAACAGTAAGTAATAATAGGAGTTTAATTAAAATATTAGAACCTATATAAGGGGTTTTTATGTAAAAAAATGTGTTCAAGGGTCTTAGGGGAATTTAGAGCCAAGGGTGACTTATAGATCTTAGTTTGGCATAAGGGTATAGTGATCATTAGACTTTAAAACTCAGATTTGGTTTAGGGGGAAAGCCCTAGCCTCCTTCATTCTCCACCAAAAATTTGTGAGAAAATAGAGAGTAAGAGAGAAGGCCATTGAAGGACCTCCAAAGCTTGAAACAAGTCTTGGAATCAACCCTACATCCATCTCTAACACCTAAGGTAAGGATTTCTACACTCGCATTCTTCATCTTACTAGAATTTGGAGGTCAAAATCCTATGTTTTTCTCAAAAACAAATTTGTAGATCTAGGAATGAAAATCTTGATTTAAAAATTAAATTGATGTTTGTAGGACTTGCTAGTGGAGTATATTAACCCTATAGCATAGAAAACTATGGGTTGTGTGAGGTTTTGCCATTTGAAGGCTTATAATCGAGTTTGGAGAGGATTTGTCGAAGAGGGTTGTGTAAAATCATAGAAAAAAACTGCTATTGTCAACGACCGGTATGAGCACCGGTATGCCGGCTGGTATGCCAGGCGGTATACTGGATGCCTACCGGCCTTCACAAATTTTAGGAAGTAGGTTTCCCCTTAGTGTTCTTCAACAAAATAGCCTAACCGGCATGCTGGTCGACATGCCGGGTGGTATACCGTTCAGTATACCGGTTTGTGGCAAAATTGGGCAGAAGGTTTGGGAGTCTTACAAAAAGGAAAATTTGGCCTAACCGGCATGCCGGCCGACAGATATCGATCCCATACCAGTTAGGGTAAAAGATGGAGAATTGTTTGGGTTTACCCAAGGGTTAGTCCAAGGTTGGTCTCGGGTCTTATGGAAGGATGTTTGGGAGTCCTAATAGGGTCTCAGTATCTTGAATTGGCCAATAATAACCCTAAGTCATATGATTAAATCATTAATAAGAAATTCACTTATCTAACTTAAACACTTTGAATAGGTGAGGTGCCCGGACCTATGGAGCAATTTCAGTAATACTTTTGGACTTCACACACACCTTTGGTGAGTATGTTAGATCCCTTCAATGTATGTTTTCTTATGTGAAGTGTGTGTTTGGGTGTTAGTGACCTATGTGTTACCTTGCTTGCTTTTACTTGAGATGCATGTTCTGGGTATGCTTGCTTGCTTTTCTTGTGTAACACTCATGCAATTCCATGCTTTATTTCTTTGTGTGGATACTTAATGTGACTTGCGTTATGCCATGCAATTGAACCTTGAATCGTGAAAATGTATGAGACACATGGACCTTTCGATCTTGTAATGTGGGAAACTATGCATGAAAATAATAATTAACTTAAAGTGAAAATACCCTGGCTCGCTTGATTATAAGTGGTGAGGCCAAGTGTGGGATAACAAGGGCATGATTGATTCGCCCAAAGTGCAATGCATTGCTAGATGGGGCTAAGTCCGGGGACCCAATGGGAATTGACCGTATACATTGATTGGTCTAACCATCGAACTAATAAAGTTAAAAATGGATGAGAACTTAATATGAACAAGTTATTATGTTATGATAATGAGAAATGAAATGAATACGAGTTACATGCTATATTAATAGTACTTTACCTCTTACGTGCTTACTTGTACATCACATGCTTTACTTATGGATTGCATACATTGATTTGTATCTAACATATTCCTGGATATGTCTTGCTTTCCTTGTTTTGCAAATATATTCAGGTGAGGATGCATAGCGGTTCACTTCCAGCCAGGTGTTATGTCAGGTATTTTGGCGATTAGGGGTTTACTCCCTTTTTATTGTCTTTCCTATTGCTATTAGTATTGGGTAGCTTGTGTGAGGTAGCCCGAGGGGCTTGATGTAAATGACTTATCATGTACTTTCGTATCTCTTTGGTGGCCGTGTTTGGCCTTAACACTGGACTTTCTTTAGATGTAGTACTTGTGGTATGAGATCCTTATTACTTTTTTTTCTGTTGCTAAGTTATTATTTAACTTGTGGTTCAATTTGGACCTTGGTTATAATTGGAAGAATGTTTTTTAAGTCAAGATTTCCATGTCCGGGCAACCTTTATAAGTCGTACTTTGAGATGGGTCTTGATAGCTTGGTATTAGAGCACTAGGTTGATAGGTCCTAGGTTAAGAGTGTTTGGATATCAAGAAAGGATCTTCAGATGAGAGTTAGGATGGGATTGGTAGAGTATATTCCGAAAGTATCATGTGTGTTACTTTTACACCCATGCAACTACTTTGAAATCTGATTTGAAAAGTGATTGATCAACACATTTTTAGATGGGAAGTCTTGGAAAGTTAAATGGAAAAGCATGATGTAACGGAATACCGGGTCTAGGTTGGCTAAGTCCAGAAGTATATGTATAAGAGATGAAATATAGAAATTGTTTAGAAGTAGTCAGTTGAGTATGGCTGGCAAGTGAACCTAGATGTGTTAGATGCTCATGTGATGAAATTCAGTTTTGCATATTGCTTGTTATGCGATGTTTGCTGCATGTACTATTGTATCTAAAGGAATTTTTTTCCTTCCTTATAAATAAGAAACTGTAGTGATGGAGAATGTTGAGGATGCTTCTTCGACTGGACCTGTTGATGGGGAAGTCAACCAACCCCCAGTTCAGAAGAATCCTCTTCCGATGAACAACCCTAACCGGGTTGAGATTGCGATGGCACAATTTCTAAAAAACCAATCTGCCTTCATGCAGTGGAAGATGGCACAACGTAATCCCAGAGTAGGTATTGGTCTGATAGATCATTTTCAGAGACTCCATCACACTGAGTTTGAGGAGATAGTATCCCCTATTGTAGCTAAAGCCTGGCTGAAAGGAGTGGTGCGTGTTCTGAGGACGATGGGAGTTACCGACGAGCAGAGGATGAACCTGGCCTCTTTCAAATTACAGGGTGATGCCCTATCATGGTGGGAGGCTTATCACCGGCAGCTTACTACGGGCGATGATGGGCAAGTTCCTGCAGTTTTTCGAGTGGTGACTTGGGAATTACTTGTGCCAGGGTTCAACAACCAGTACTGTCCGGAGAGCTACCGGACGGAACAAGAAAATTCTATCTTGTGTTGGAAGCAGGCAACATGTCGGTATCAGAGTATGAAGTGAAGTTTACTGAGTTATCCCAATATGCGGTGGAGCTAGTGAATACGGATGCAAAGCGTTGCAAGCGCTTCTAGGGTGGTTTGATCCCCAACATTGCTACTCGTTTGATATCCTTCCGAGAGAGGAATTATGCAGATCTTGTTGAGATGGCAAGACAAATTTTGAAAGACGTGCAAACGATGTTTGACCATACATCCAAGAAGACTAAGTCAGGTGGTAGTTGGTCTGGGAAGACTTATAATGGTGGCAGTGACGCGAGGAGTAGTAAGAAGAAGGGCCACTTTAACAAGGGACATGGCAGTCCTAAGTGTTAGGGTAACTGGGGCAGAGGCAGAAACAATGCAGGTGCGGGTTGCTAGTTAGTTGTGTAGAAGTTTTTATTGTGTTGTTATTTGTTTCCGAGTTCATAAGAACTATCGGGCTATGTAAAAGTTTTATTTAATTTTCGTAGAATATTAGATAAGACTGAATCATGGTGAAATTGAAGAAATAAAGATTGAAGATTTCAAGTTACAACCTGAAGACGGAATTCAAGCATGACTCACAAAGGTATAATACAGGTATAACCGTGCATTAAAACTAAATGAAAAATGATTTTTAAAAAATTAGACATTGAGAGCACTTTATTAAATTAAAAATCATTCACTGCATTTATTAAATCAAAAATACATTCATTGCATAATGCATTACATTTTTATGCTTTTATTGATTTTTGGTCGTTGAATTGTTTTTGTGTCATTAGTTGCACATCGCGTGAGATCGATTGCGCGTATTACGTTTATTTAGGATTATTGATCCTAAGTCGTTCCGTGAGTGTATCAAAAATCTTTTTTTCTCTTTTAATGGATTTCTTAGTCTTAAAAATATTTTTTCATAATTAAAATTTCTTTTAATTAAAATGATTTTCAAATTAAAAATTTCTAAATTGAAATCTATTATTAAAATTCTAATAATGGATTTTTTATATTTCAAATCAAATGTTAATCAAATCAAATTTAAAGTGGAAACAATTTTTTATTCAACTAATAATAAGTTAATATTTTGAAATTAAAAATTATTAAGGGTTTATAGAGAATACAACTTAGTTTCTTCATTTTGATTTTGTTTCCAAAAATTAAGGAGATGTCAAATTCATTTAAAATCAAAAAATCATTTCCCTTTTAATTGAGAGATCCTCCTCCATATATTTAAGTTTGGTACCAAAGCAGAGAGAAGAAGTTTTTTTTGGTTCCAGCCGAATATTAAAAGAAGGTGGCCCACGTTTTGTTGTTAATTTCGGAGAGAGAGAAACTATCCCCCCAAAAATATTTCACCCGTTTTTTGCTCTGGTCCTTTCCTATTGAGAAGAAAAAAATCAAGAGCCTTCTCCGACTGTTTTGAAAAATAAAGGGAGGTAGGTTCCATTGTTTTTACCAGAGAAAGAGAGAGGTGAACAGCCCGACACTACACCACAAGAAACCTGGGAATTTCCGACGTTTTTAAAACCCCGGGAAAAGTTCAAAAAATGCCACAAAAAGTAGTCTTGGCGTTTTTCTCTGCGTTTCTAAAAAACGTGTCGGATGCCGCCCTCGGGAATACTTCCCGGCGTTTTGAAAACGTCGGAAAAACTCGTTTACCTTTTCTGGCATTTTTAGACCTTTCCCGGCATTTTTTAAAACCCGGGGAAATTTCGGGCTTTTACCGGCATTTTTAAATGTGGGGAATAGTCGGGACTTTTCCCGGGGTTCTCAAAATTCCAGGAAAAGTAAAAAAATGTTAAAAAAATATTTGCCTTTTCCCGGGTTTTCCAAAAACGCCAGGAAAAGTGTAAAAACACCCAAAACAATTTATTATTCTCCCTGCTATTACTACACAGACAAAAATATTTTTATACATACATGAAATGCATCTGATACTGCTAAAAATGCATCAAATCTTGGCCTATCAAACTGGCAAGGGGGAGCTGCTCTATCCCCAAATTTCCTTTCCCCCAAAAATCTTGACTGACCAAAAGAGAGGGCTGGGAGCTGTTTTTTTTAGTTTTTTGTTCCACCCTCACTGAGAGAGAGAGATTGCCGCAAGGAGGAACCCAGAGCCCGGCAACCGAAGCGCAAACTCCGGCGACGAGCAGCAGCCCAGCGAGTTTCAAGGAGGTCCGGCGAATTCAGTCCGGAGCTTAGGTGTGAACGGCGACTCGGGCGGCAGTGTTACGGTACGGGCGGCGACCAGGTGCGGCAACCGCGGCAGAGGGCGCGTGATTTATCAGCTGTCCGGAGAGTTGAACGGCGGATGTATCGAATATTTTTTTAGATTATTCGTCGTGATTCGATTTATTTTTACGCGTAAAATTTATTTTAATTGATACAGTTCGCGTAGAATTTTCGTTGAATATTCATATTCGCTACTTGTTGGTCACTGATTGATTGTTTGTCACTGTGGTTGGTCACCTGTTGATTTTTGGTTGGACTGTCAGATTATTTATTGTTCATTTACTGTCTGGTTAATTTTAGTGTGATCATTGTCTATTACTGATTAAGTTGATTTCACTGTTTAATGTCGTACAGTCACTTGTTCGGTATTTTTTTGTGTCTGTCTGTATGATTAAATTTATTTGATCACTGGTTTGATTTTTATGGTTAACTGTTGATTGATGTCGTTTAGTCACTGTTATGATTTCTGGTAAAATATTTTTAAACAGTGCGTGTGTATATTTTTCTGTCTTGGATAATTCAGTCAAAAAATTGCATCGGAAATTTTATTTTCATAAATTAATTAATTTTGTGATTTTTAATTAATTTAAATGACTCATGACATATATATTAAATTCATTATTTTCTCATATTGCATTTAATGCTCTCATGCTTAGGTTTTCAAAAGAGAAAAATTAATTAATATCCATATTGAGCTTCATCGTTTCATTGATCATCTCGTTTAAATATTTTATATTTATTGTGAGCGATAACAGTTTTGTTGCATTGATTGCATTTTTATTGTGAGTGTCATACATTGTTTATACTGCAATTTGACCGAGTTATCTCGGAGCCGACTTTGATTCGGAGATCTGGTTGAATCCCGTGGACCTGCAATAGTTTAAGGAAAGGAATTCGGAGTGATTCATTCAGGCATATAGGGGTTAGGTAACACGACTGAGATTTCGTTTACTGATTGCTTGTATGCGTGAACTTTTCTTAAATATTGCAATAAAATCGTAGTATAGGCCGTGGTTTTTTGGTTTAGGGTTATTTGACCCTAAATCTTTTTCCACGTATATCGTGTGTCTTTTCCGTTACCTCTTTACCTCCTTCTGTGCATGTGATTCAATATTTTAATCTGCGTGGTTGTTTTAGTAAGATATTAATTAAATTATTTAATTAAATTTAAAAAGGCTAAGAAAATTTAAATTGACCATCATCTTACCTATTCACCCCCCTCTAGGTAAGTTCATAGCTTCCGCATCAATTTTCAAGTTGGCTCCAGGCCAAGAGGGGCATGCCAATGTCTTGGGTGCGGTAGAGATGATCATTTGGTCAAAGATTGCCCAGGGCGGAACGACATGACTCAAGGAGTGAAATACTTTACTTGTGGGGAGTTCGGGCATAAGCCTCCCCAGTTCCAAAAACCGTAGGTTCCTGCAACTTCATCGGTTGGCAGTGCACTTAGTGGTTCGATTAGAGCTGTAGGAGGGAATGTGGTACCTGGCAGGATTTTTCTGGTTAATCGGCCGGGAGCTCGGGCATCACCAGATATTATGACAGGTACATTTTTTGTTGCCGGACATCATGCCAGGGTCTTGCTTGACTCAGGCTCTACTCATTCTTTTATATCGGCCACTTTCAGTCATATGATAGGTAGGCCATCTGTTATCTTGCCCTATGCCTTGGCCATTTCTACACATGTGGGTGATGTTATTAGAGTTATAACTTGCTATACTAATTATGAGTTCTTGGTTGGGGGAAAATACTCTTAGTGGATTTAGTGCCATTATCTATGACCGATTTTGATGTCATTTTGGGGATGGACTTTCTGTCATCCCATCATGCGGTCATCGATTGTCTCAATAAAAAGGTTGTGTTTAAGATCCCAGGTCTAGAAGAATTCAAGATTTGTGGTGAGAAGCAAGTGGGTAGGCCGTGTATGATTTTGGGTATGCATGCTAGAACTTTGTTGAGTAATGGATACGAAGGGTATTTGGCCTATGTTGTAGACACCCAGGATGAGGGAATGCATATTGATGAGATTCCGATGGTTTGTGAGTTCGAGGATGTTTTCCCGGATGAATTGCCGAGAATTGTGTCGAATAGAGAGATTGAATTCACTATCGAGCTAGTTCCGGTAGCAAGCCCCATTTCGATTGCACCATATAAAATGGCTCCAGCTGAGTTGTACGAATTGAATATTCAGTTGAAATATTTCCTTAATAAAGGATTCATTCGGCCGAGCATATCTCCTTGGGGTGCACCGGTGTTATTTGTGAAGAAGAAGGATGGATCTATAAGCATGTGTATAGACTATCGTTAACTAAACAAGGCACTCATAAGGAACAAATATCCTTTACCCCGAATTGACGACTTGTTTGATCAATTCAAAGGGACAACTATCTTCTCCAAAATTGATTTGAGATCCAAATATCATCAATTGAATATCAAGGATGGCAATGTTCCGAAAACCTCCTTTCGAACAATGTATGGGCACTTTGAGTTTTTGGTTATGTCCTTTGGGATTACCAATGTTCTTGCAGTCTTTATAGATCTAATGAATAGGGTGTTTCAACCCTACTTAGATTCATTTGTAGTGGTGTTCATCGATGATATTATAATTTATTCGAAAAATGAAGTAGAGCATGTAGACCACCTCTGAATTGTGCTTCAAACCTTGAAAAAAAAGCATTTGTTTGGGAAGCTGAGCAAGTGCGAGTTTTGGTTGAGAAGTGTGGTGTTTTGGGGCCACGTTATTTCTAACGGTGGCATTCGGGTGGATCTGAAGAAAATTGAGGCAGTGGTAAGTTGGGAGAGGCTCACTAACGGGTCGGAAATCCAAAGTTTTCTGGGATTGGCTGACTACTACCGTCGTTTCATCAAAGGGTTCTCATCCTTGATAATGACAAAGTTGATCAGGAAGAATGCGCGGTTTGTTTCGTCGGACGAATGTGAGAGCATCTTTCAGACCTTGAAGGAGAAGTGGATTTCGGCACCTGTATTATCGGTTCCATAGGGTACCAATGACATGGTTATTTTTAGTGATGCATCTTTGCAAGAGTTGTGATGTGTTTTGATGCAGAGGGACAGGGAGATTGCATACGCGTCAAGGTAGCTAAAGTCTAATGAGTTGAATTACCCTACTCATGATCTAGAGCTAGCAGCGGAAGTGTTTGCACTCAAGCAGTAGTGTCATTATTTATATGGTGTCACATGTGAAATCTATACGGACCATCAAAGTCTCAAATATTTGTTCACTAAAAGAGAACTAAATTTGAGGCAACGAAGATGGTTAGAACTCATTAAAGGTTATGACTGCTCCATTCATTACCATTCGGGGAAGGCCAATGTGGTAGCCGATGCCTTGAGTCAGAAATCGACGGGGAGTCTATCTTGTGTTCAATGTACCCGAGTTGAAAATTTCTATGAGATTAAAAAATTGAATACTGAGTTGAGTTTTGGGGAGAATGATGTGTTATTGTCCTGTTTTTCCATTTGGCCGATGTTTATTGATCGTATTATAGATGGGCAAGAGTTAGATGAGTAGTTGAAGTTAAAGAAGCAGCAAGTTATTGATGGGGAAATTAGGGAGTTCCATATTAGAGGGGATGTCATGTTACTTTTTGGTAATAGGATGCGTGTGCGTTGTGATCTTGCATTGAGGCGGGAAATCTTGGATGAGGCTCATAGTTCGGCTTATGCTATGCATCCCGTTGGCAATAAGCTATATCGAAATCTTCGCGAGAATTTTTGGTGGAAAGGGATGAAGATAGATATCGCAGAGTTTGTGGCTAGGTGCTTGACTTGCCAACGTGTTAAGATAGAATATCAAGGACTGGTTGGCCTACTTCAAAATCTACCAATACCCGAATGGAAGTGGGAGAACATTACCATGGATTTCTTTGTTGGGCTACTGTGTTGTGCCAAAGGATTTGACTCTATTTGGGTGGTAGTTGATAGATTGACCAAGTCGGTGCATCTTCTGTCAGTGAGGGTTATTTACACCACCGATCAGTATGCCAAGCTTTATATTGCGGAAATTATCAGATTGCATGGAACTTTGGTATCTATTGTGAGTGATAGGGATCGCAAGTTCACATCCCGATTTTGGCATAGCCTGTAACATGTTTTGGGGACTTCTCAAAAGTTCAGTACGACTTTCCACCCAAAATGGATGGTCAGTCGGAACGAAGACATGTTGCGAGGTTGTGTATTAGATTTTCCGAGTTCTTGGGACGACTATATACCCTTAGTGGAATTCACATACATCAATAGTTATCAAAGTAGTATCGGCGTGGCGCCATGTGAGGCCTTGTATAGAAGGCGTTGTCGTACACCCGTTTGTTGGAGCGAAGTCGGGGAGCATCAAGCACTTGGTCTGGAATTGATTCAACAGTCTTCAGAGGGTGTGAAATTGATTCGGGAGATATTGAAGATTGCTCAAAGTCGGCAGAAAAGCTATGCTGACAACCGACGCCTAGAATTGGAGTTTGAGGTTGGTGATAGAGTGTTTCTTCGTGTGTCCCCATGGAAGGGAGTTATCCGTTTCAAGGGCAAGGGTAAGTTATCTCCAAGATATGTTGGTCCGTATGAAATTGTGGAGAGAGTTGGGGTAACCACGTATCGATTGGCCTTGCCTATGGAATTGTCAAGGATTCATGATGTCTTCCATGTGTCCGCGCTTCGCAAATATATTGGAGACCCTTCTCACATTTTAAAGGCAGATGTCTTGGAGATTAAAGAAGACTTGTCCTATTATAAGAGCCATTGAGGATCCTTGATAGGAAGGAGCAAGTCCTTCGCTCCAAGGTGATTCCGTGGGTGAAGATACTGTGGCGGAACCATAGAGTTGAAGAAGCGACGTGGGAAGGAGAAGAGGCGATGAAATCCAAATACCCACATCTTTTTGCATAAGGTATTCTTCTTTCAATTTCGAAGGCGAAATTTATTTAAGAGTGGGTGAGTTGTCACACCCATTCCATTAAATCTATTAAAAACATTTAGTATGATAAATAATGTCAGACTCCGGAAATTTTATTTTATTTCCATTCGTTATATAAATTCAATAAATCGAAAAGCGTGTGTCGTTGGAAACCCCCGGTATGATGTTCGTTGATGGTTAAGTGTTCGGGTAAGTCTTTAATCGCGTTTTAAAATCCATTGACTTAATCCGTTCTTCAAGTCAGATTTATTTATTCATGGAAGTCGTAGATATTTCGATTACGATTCCAACGCAACTTGAATCATCTCAATCGGAGTCCGGACAAAGAATTTATGGCCAAAATACTTTCGGAAAAGTCAACATTTCAATTCAGTGAAAGTTTGGCCATGTAGATCGGTCGAGCCAAAACCTTAGACCGGTCGGGGCTCGACAGTGGGATCTAGACCAGTCGAGCGAAATTCTAGACCGGTCGTGAAGGCTATTTTTGCTGTTTTCTGATCTAATGAAGGGCAATTTGGTCTTTTCAGGTGGGGGTCCTATATAAATTCTATGTGCACGATTTTATGGGTTATCTTCCCCAATTCCTAACCCTAGGACCTCTCTTCCTTTCTCTCCTCTCTCTCTCTCTTCTCTCTTGAATCCATGGAGATCCATGGTGAATCTCAACAAAACCGAAGAGCGAACCTCGTTCCCCTCGCTCTCCTCTTCGCAATGATGTGCTTGGATCGTCTCGGATCGGTAAGTCTTTCCCCCCCCTCAAAACTCTCTCTCTTGATTTCACGAAGTTTGGTTACTCATTCGCGATTTTGGTCTTAGTGAACGTCGTATAGCACCGCGAGGACTTCACGGTGGCGGACTTGATTCACTCCGGCGATCATGGAGGTTTTCCCGCGAAGTTTTCCGGCGAGCGTCACCGGAGCTCCGATTTAGGTAGAGTTTTCTATCCCTCTCGTTTGTATTATTGGTGTTCTTTCCTTCCCTCGTATAGTTGATTAAATTAGTTGGTTTTCGAGTACTCGTAGAATTAACGTTCGTGAGTTGTCGTTCACGTCAATTGATTGGTTGTGGGTATCGTCTAGGGTCTCTACGTACTCCCTAGTGTGTCGGTTGTTCGATTCCTATCTCGATTGTGAAAAGCCCCAATTTTTATAAAAAGTGTATCGTCGTCGTTTTTATGAAGTTGAATTGGGGAAGATTGACTTGTTTGGATACTCTTGGGTAGTTTGTGGGTTAAAACATTGTTTTGACACGTTTTTGTAAAGAATCGAATGAATGGAACGTTTCATGAATAAACGGAAGTGTTTGGGAAACAATGGCACGATTTGCGAATGAACGACACATTTTGTGAATAAACGGAATTGGTTTGGAAAGAATGAAATAAAAGTCACATTTTAGGTTGATACGTCGACTAGGAGGTTGTTTGCCCTAGGTCACACGGAATGATTGAACGAAATGATAAAATGTGGCACTTGACTCTTTATGAGGAAACTGTTTACTCTATACGAGGATGTGGATACTGATGAGTGGCTATGATTCGGGTTGCGATCTTGTGTCATTATTTAGAGTGGTATATGCCATTGCGCAATGGAGGTTTGACTGTGCCTTCCAGATGTGCCGGGGAAAACAGAAACGGCACGATAAGGGGTTGACGAGCCCTGATGCGGAACTAGCCGATACTCTGTGATTGATTGATACTTGCCTTGCTCCTATTAGAAGGCACGGGTATGGAATACACGTGACAG
>NMUG010006583.1:0-12508 GCA_002855965.1 Monotropa hypopitys | reverse complement strand
GCAGAAAGCATTATTCTCGGTAATCCGTATTTTTATTCCCAGTAATGATAGTTTCTAATGCTATTGATGGAGTCAAGATGGATTCATTCCCGGGAATGTAGATTTTCATTCCCAGTAATAAAAGCTTCTGGATTTCATGATTGTTGTGCAGACCAACCATTTTCGATAATTCCAATATTCATTCCCGGGAATGAAAGTTTCTGTTCAAACTAGATGGAAGAAGAAAAGTATTATTCCCAATAATGAATAACTTCATTCCCGGGAATGGAGAAGGTCTAAGAATAGTGGAACCTCCCCTCTCAAAATCATTCCCGATTATTCCTCCACCATTGCTCTGGTGATTCAAGCAATTGAAGGTGCGGAGTCCATTGGCATCCAATTTTGAGCAACAATCAAGAAGAAATCTTAGCAGAAATCAATTCCCAAGAGATGCAGTGAAGTTCTCAACCCCCAAGTGAGTTTGCAAACCTAGGGCTTTAATTATTTCTTCTATTTTCTGTTCAGTAGCAACAATGGAGTCTGGAGAGGGGGATGCTGGTAAATTCAAGGGGTTAGTATGCTAGAGGAGGGGTAGCTGGCCCTCGCAAGAGGCCCACCCTTCAGACCCTTCCAACCAAGCTCATATACCCACCATTCCTCAAGAAGAACCACCAACCCACCAAACTACTTACCCTAACCCCCACACCATTATAAGCAGAATCCTAGGAAGAGATGGGTGCAACCCACCTAGCCTCATCTGAACCTAAAACCTCTAAACCCAAACAACAACCCAGAAAAATCTCAAGGGTTCAAGCCCAATTTTTAAAAAACCCTAAACCCACAAAGAAAAAGCAGTCTGGAGTAATAAACCTTGAAGAGGTGATTGAAGAAAATCCTAAGGAGGGTCTGATACCTAGAAATAGATCAAAACCTTCTAACCTCACACCAAACATCCCATCCTATACTACTGAAGACTCCTAGCCTAGCCATGAACCTGACCAAGGGGAAAACATCACACTTGAACCTAATATTGGACCCTCAAACCCCATGATTCTGCCCCTGGAACCATTTCTAGTCCTGATCCCAACCAAAAGAAGAAAGTGGGGAAAAGGAGTAGCAAATATTTTTCATGAAAAAGAAGCATTGAAGAGAGACTTGTCACTTGTGAGAGGGAGGTATCCAAAATAGATAGTGGTACACAATTTAGAAGGTTTTCCAGACCATTTGAGGATTTGGGTATCGAGACCTAGTTTGAATCCATCCCTAGGTATATCCTTCCATGGGTGCAGGAATTCTATGTTACCATTGACCCAAAGGAGGATGGAGTGACTGGAAAGGTTAGGGGAAAGGTCATTGTTGTCACAGCAGATAGGGTTGCTCATTTTCTTAAATGCCCTAGGTTGCAGCCTAATAACATTTATTACCCAAAACCGGGATATGAAAGTTTGAAGGGAGAGGACTTGGCAAGGAACCTATGCACAAGGAAAGGGTTAGAAATTTTCAAGAAGGAATGGAGATTCAAGCAGGGAATGCTACAGGAAGATGTGGCCTTAATGAACAAGCTGATTTACAATAACATTAGGCCAAGGGGATCAGAAAAAGGCTCCTACTCAAGGTGAGATGCAGTTCATCTATAAGCTTAGAAAAAGTGAGAAAATTGACATACCTGGGCTCATATTTAAGTTCATTGAAGAGTTTAAAACTCACTCCAGTCTCAGAAGTGGTCTCCCCTTTGCTTTCATGATCGCCTCTTTCTGCCTAGACAGTGGTTAAAAATTACGAAACAAATAAAGGTGGGATAAGCCAAATTGTGGGCCTTTGACAGAGAAGACTTTACATAGGATGGTCCCTCAAAGGCCTAAACAGTCCTTATCAGATGATTCATAGGAAGCCTCACCTCACCCTAACCCTTCACCTATACAAACATCTGCTGAAACTATACCCCAAGTGGTGAGAAGAAAAAGGACCATCACTGAAACCCAAGCAACATCATCAGCAAACCAGGTCAGACCTTCCATTGAGAAACTCAATGAAATAAAATTCTTGATGCAGAAAGTAATTCAGAATTAGGAAGAAGATAGGACAAAGAATTTAGCTGCCTTGGATCTCCTTATAGAAAATGCTGAAAGGATCACCAAGATAGAGGAAAGGCAGGAGGGGGAATCCAAAAAGATGGAGCTACTTTTGGCAAACCAGAAGGATCTAGCCAAGAAACAGCAGGAAAGCTTTGCCAAGATATCTCATATTTCAGAAATACAAATGGAATGGGGGAAAAGGTTGAAGTATTTGAAAAGAAAGTCAGATAAGATAGACAAAGGGGGGGCATTGGTAATCAAGGAGTTGAAGGAATCAACCAAGAGAGAGCAGAGCATGGTAGGCAGTATGCTCAGCCTAACCAATTGGGCTAGGGGTGCTCCACCCCCTAGCACCTCCATGTTTCCACAACCTCCACCCTCAACTGAAAGAGAATCCTGAAACCTCAGCCTCACCTACCAACATCCATCCCTAATTCGTCCTACCCTTCCCTTTTTATGCTGGCAGTTAAAATTTTGGTTTCTTGAAAGACATTGTGGTTGTGTACTAAACTTTATGGTTACTTATTGTTTATGTGAGTTTGGTGGAACATTTGTAGCTATGTTTTTGAGTGATAACTTGTCATGCCCCGGATTTTCAAACCTTTTTTTTTTGAAATTAGTTATTAAATGGGGAAACAAACATGGATCATCACAATTTAAATAAAACTACCAATACATCCCAGTCCATATTGGCATAAAAAATCCGAGAGTGAATGCAAATAAATAAAGTCCAACGCATAGAGAGAGACAGAAGTAGGGAGAATATTTAAGTTATTACAAACCGCTACTCCTATTACAAGCCCCAATGGCTAAAACCAAAATAGGGAAAAGGTGCAATAATCTTTAAGGAACCCTCAAAACATCAATGTGCTCCAAAATCATCTAAAACCGGTTCCTTACCTATGGAGTTTAAAAAGAAGGGCGTCTCACGCCAAAGTAGGAAATATCTATCAACTAACATATTTATGCTTGGCGTGACAAGTGTGTGAAATGTACAATGTGATATCAAGATATGAATGAGCTATGCAATGCAAGACAATGATCCCACTAATGTACACATTTCCATTCCAACTAAGAGAGGGTGCAGGCAAGGTAGAGAGGGGGTAGCAAGATAAGTACCCTACACACGTATATATATGTTTCCATTCCTCTTTTATGTATCAACCATGGAGTGTGAGTTCCTCCCTTTACACAATAGTGAAACATATGTTTATACCGGAATTCCATCATAAGTCTATTCCGTTCACGTGTCGTTATTTTATTCGTGTGTGTTATGCCTCCTTGGAATCCCGTCATAAGTCCATTCCAAATTATTGTGTTTGATTCATCATATGATCATTCGTTGGAGTCCCATCACAAGTCCACTCTAAGTAAATACATTCATTTGTGGCATAAGTATTCCTTGGAACCCCGTCATAAGTCCGTTCCAAGTCGTCAAGTGTCAAGTAGTGTCAAGTAACCTCGATAGGGTAGGAGAAGGTAGTAGCCCACCGACTAACTCACCCATCCTGTCCGTCGTTCCCTAAGTAACGTTGGGAGGGCCAAGTAACCCCCATTGTGCATAATGTCGTGGATGGCGTGACCATCCCGGGAATCCAATCATAAGTCCATTCTCATATACAATATCATATGAACCCCTATCGGTATCACCTAGCCAAAGCTAGTAAATCGCATCATTCGTATCATTCTTAGTGTCAAGGGAAATCGTTCCGTTCATTCACTTTTCCTAGCCGCTGCTAGTATATCACATATCAAGATTATCGTATCGTATTAGTTCTTAGCCATAGGCTAGTATGCCATCATGATCATGGTCGTTTCTTCTCGTTATAAGTTCAATTACTCGCATATAGATTTCTAGTGCACGCTAGTCATGTTTTAGATGGTTGTCGTCACCATTTCATTTGATGTAATTCCAAAGACCCATTCGCGGAATATCGTCAAGTGCGACCAAAATTCATTAAACCCGACCAACACCCAAACCCCATCTGCTAAGGTTATTTTGTGCCCAATTTCCCATTCCCGAAGTCAATTTAGCCATCCAAGGTCATTTAGACCAAAACCCCCCAATTTCTCTAAGTTATGGTTACATGAATTTAGGGCTTTCCTTGTGGGTGTTTACAATATAAAATTAATCTTGGTGCAAGTTAGATATGACCCTAGGGACTCTTTAGCACGCATCAATTTCATTATTGAACCCCTAACCCTAGGTCAATTTCATCAAAATACCACACCTACGAAATTTCACCAAAAATGCATAAATATCAAAGAGAGAAGGGTGAAGGCACAAACACAAACAATATTAGAGATAGGTAGATCCTACCTTAATGAAGCTTGACAAAAACCTTAATTTCGAACTTGGAGGAATGACGAAGTGGTCGTGCTTTACGTGTAGATCTCGCCGCTAGGAACGTCGTTTCTTCTTCGTGTTTTGCGATTGGAACACTTTTGAGCCTTGGATTGGAGGTTGGAAGTTGGGGCTTCAATGGAGGTTTAGAGAGAGAGATAGGAGGGGTCTAGGGTTGATAGAAGTGAAGAAGAAGGAGTGGAGTTTGAACTCCACTTGGCCCTTTATACCCCCACAAATGGATTCCCAAAAATGCCCTTAATGAAAACCAATCTGTACGAAATTTTGCCTTCGCGACCGGTCGACGGATTTAGCTCGACTGGTCGAGGCTATTTGGAATACCTCACTAAAACATGGCGACCGGTCGACGACGTTGCGGTGTACCGGTCACAGCTAATACAAATGCCCACTGACTGCCCGCGACCGGTCGACGGTCGTATGGTGTACCAGTCGACCTTAAGAAATTTTGAGGAAAACTAGAAATTTTGCTAACTTCTCCGTCCGACCTCCGATTGACTCGATTCAAGTCGCGTTGGATTCGCAATAAAATTCTCTACCATAATCCGGGGTCAACCACCTCAAAATCGCGATGAGATTTTGAGATAAAATAAATCAAGATTCATAAATCGATTTAAAATACAACTTTAAATTCTGGAAATATAACTTGGAAATACGAGTCGTTACATCTCAACCACCTTAAAAGAATTTCGTCCCCAAAATTAACTATGGTGGGAGTACAAAATGCAAAACAAGCACTAATCGATACAAACAATCAAAGTAAATCTGGAAATTTTGCGCGAATCTCATCCTCTCGATCCCAAGTTGCTTCCTCAACTCCGTGGTTACTCCACGAGACTTTCAATAACGAAATGGTTTTACCCCGCAATACTTGCTCTCGTGAATCAATGATATGTATCGACCTCTCTTCATAAGATACATCGGCTTCCAAATCAATGTTCGACCAATCTATGACATGCGATGGATCCGGTTCGTACGTGCGCAATATGGAGACATGGAATATGTCATGAACATTTGAAATGTTCAACGGAAAAGCGAGTCTATAAGCGACCTCCCCAATCTTCTCTATGATATCGAATGGCCCAATGTAACGTGGAGTCAACTTACCCTTCTTCTCGAATCGTGAAATACCGCGGCGAGGTGAAACTTTTAGGAAAACGTGGTCACCAACCTCGAAAGACAATGGAGTGCGGCGCCGATCCGCATAACTTTTGTAGCGACTTTGGGCGGTAAGAAATCTCTGGCGAATAGTCTTTATCTGCTCTGTGATCTGCTGTGTCATCTCGGGCCCAATAATGGCTGACTCACCAACATCAAGCCAACAAACAGGAGAACGGCATGGCCTACCGTACAAGGCCTCGAAAGGTGTCATCCCAATGCTCGAATGAAAACTGTTGTTGTACGTGAACTCAATGAACGGTAGATGATCAACTCAACTCCCCTGGAAGTCCAACACACAAACACGCAACATGTCCTCCAGAATCTGAATGGTACGCTCGGACTGACCGTCGGTCTGAGGATAAAAGGTCGTGCTGAATATAAGCTTCGATCCAAGGGAAGCCTGCAAACTCTTCCAAAAACGAGAAGTAAACCGGGGATCTTGATCGGATACGATAGAAGATGGCATGCTGTGAAGTCGAATGATCTCTCTGATGTACAACCGACTCAACGAATCCACGGACTGAGCAACACGAATAGGTAGGAAATGCGCCGTCTTTGTCAGTCGGTCAACGATAATCCAAATTGCATCCTGCCCACTAGGTGATCTCGGAAAGCCCGAAGCAAAGTCCATTGTCACATTCTCCCACTTCCACTCTGCAATCGGCAACAGCTGAAGTAAACCTGCTGGTCGCTGATGCTCGACCTTTACTTGCTGGCAAGTAAGGCACCTGGAAACAAATACTACAACATCCTTCTTCATCCCTGGCCACCAGAACTGTCGTCGAAGATCATGATACATCTTCGTACCTCCAGGATGAACCGCCAATGGTGAATGGTGAAACTCGTGCAATATACCTCCTCGGCAAGAATCAGGAACAAACAACCAGCCAAGATAACGCTAGCTAGAATCTGCATGAATCATCCAACCTTGTCATGCATCAACGCTAAGAAACTTAGCCCGAAACTCTGAAGCCTCTGAATCGTCAGCATGTGCCTCGGTTACCCAATGGGAAAGCTCTGAATGAATAGATAGATTGCACAATGTAGCCTGCTCTCCGGTCTCTTCTGCGTGTAGAACAAACGGACCCAAATCCTTCATCGATCTCCAGTCAAGAATCGCCAAGCTAGCCAAGTGAGAAGATTTTCTACTCAATGCGTCAGCAACAACGTTTGCTTTGCTAGGATGATAGTGCAACTCGAATTCATAGTCTTCTAAATGCTCTATCCAACGCCTTTGCCGCAAATTAAGCTCCTTCTGTGTGAATAAATACTTTAAACTCTTGTGATCTGAAAAGACCTCGAATCTCTCACCATACAAATAATTTCGCCACATCTTCAAGGCAAAAACAATAGCTGCTAGCTCCAAGTCGTGAGTCGGATAATTTCGCTCATGTGTCTTCAATTGCCGTGAGCCATAAGCAACAACCTTGACTCCTTGCATCAATACATACCCCAAACCATCATGTGAAGCATCACAATAAACTGAATAGCCAACTCCTCGCTCGGGAACAATAAAAATAGGTGCCGACATCAACTATTGCTTCAACTTCTCAAAGGCGACCTCGCAAGCATCGTCCCAAACAAAAGGGACACCCTTCTGTGTCAATCGAGTCATGGGTGCCGCCAATCTAGAGAAATCCAGAACAAATCGCCGATAATAACACGGAAGCCCAAGAAAGCTGTGAACTTCAAAAACACTCTGGGGATGCGGCCATAAAGAAACTGCATCGATCTTGTTCGGGTCAATAGAAACTCCACCTCGTGAAACCACGTGCCCAAGAAACTTTACCTCTGGAAGCCAAAACTCACACTTGCTGAGTTTGGCATAAAGATGATGTTCCCGCAACAACTCTAGCACAACTCGGAGATGAGTCTGGTGCTCCTCCTCTGAAGCCGAAAAGATAAGAAGGTCATCAACGAAGACCACAATGAATCGGTCGAGATAGATGTGGAAGATACGGTTCATGAGATCCATGACCGTAGCCAGAGCATTCGTCAAGCCGAATGGCATGACCACGAACTCATAATGGCCATATCGAGTGCAAAACGCTGTCTTAGAAATATCCTCTGCCCGTACTAACAACTGGTGATAATCGGAACGTAGATCAATCTTCGAGAAACGTGTCGAACCACGCAACTGATCAAATAAATCGTCGATCCTCGGCATAGGATATTTGTTCTTCACTGTCACACGATTCAGCTTTCGGTAATCAATGCATAACCGCAACGAATCGTCTTTCTTCTTTGCAAATAAAGCTGGCGCACCCCAAGGTAAAGAACTAGGCCGAATGAAACCCAACTCGTACAACTCCTGTAACTGGGACTTCAACTCCCGCAACTCCGCCGACGCAAAACGATAAGGTGGCACAGAAATCGAAGACGTACCAGGTAACAAATCAATAGAGAACTCCACCTCTCGCCTAGGTGGCAGACCAGGTAGCTCCTCCAAAAAGACATCCGGGAACTTGCAAACAACTAACGGTAACTCCCCGCGCCGAGAATCATCATCATCAAGACTAAGGCTGGCAAGCATGCAGCTAACTGAATCACGCTCCCTGGGATCGTAAAAGTAAGCATCAACAGACTCCTTCTTATCGCCATATACGTAGAAGCAAACTCCCTCAGGAGAGAAGACCTGCACTCGGCGTCGGTGACAGTCGATGTTGGCATGGAAGGTAGACAACCAATCCATCCCCAAAATGAGATCAAAACCGGACATGCCTAGAACAATAAAGTCGAATGTGAAGCGATGATCCTCTAAGGTCAACTCATAATCTCTACAAACTTGGTCGAAATGGACACGGCCTCCAACAGGAGTATCGACGAACAATGGTGGATCGAGAACATCCATATCAAGCTTTAAGGCACGTACAAAAGATGCAGCAAGAAAAGAGTGTGATGCACCTGAGTCGAAAAGGACACTAGCCCAAGAATTATACACAAGAAACATACCCCGAACCACGGATGACTCTGGCAGCTGGTGAGAGGAAGATGGTGTAGAGACTGCAGGAATATAAAATGCTCTGTCGTGGGTCGTCGGACCCTGCTGGTATCCACCTCTCGGCTAAAACTATTGAGTACGTCTGGTTGGAGTCAACACTCCTCCGATACGGGATGCCTGGACTGAACCCTTAGGTCCTGAATGCTATGGACGCTGATGTCCACTCTTCTGCTGTTGCTGCTGCGATGGCCTTGCGTCACGGTGACCGCCTGCTCTCCTCGGACAGTCTCTGGCTAAGTGGCCCACCTGGCCACATTCAAAGCATGCTGAAGCTCTGCACTCGGCTCGCAAGTGCCCAGTCTGACGGCATCGGTGACAAACAACTGGACCCTGGACAGGTCCTGAACTGGAATATGACCACTGACCTCTCAAAAAATGGGTCTGCTCTCGCTGCCGCTTCCTCCCAAAGATGCCTGAAGATGAGCTTGAATTGGAAACCTGTCTGTGCGGTTCCCACACTTTCACCTCTTTCTGCTGGTCCCTCCTGGGCTCAATAGCCCTTGCAAAATCAACTATATCGGCAAAAATCCGGATACATTAGCTCATCACGAGCCGCTGTACTGAAGGGTGATGACCCTTCTCAAACCTCTTGCACTTCTGCTCCTCTGAACTAACTAAGTCCATAGCGAACCGTGACAGCGCCTGGAATCACATAGCATATTAGGACACCATCATAGTGCCCTACTCAAGCCTCTTGAATTGCTCCCGTAAATTCTCCCGATAGCTCTCGGGGAAGTACTGGCTCTCAAAAAACCATCTAGAAGTCTGCCCAAGTCATCGAATGAATAGGGTCCAGAATGGACTGTGGATCAGCATCTCCATTGGCTAGTAGACTAGCATGCCTCATCTCGAGTATAGAACTCCATCACTGACTGGCCTCACCGGTAAAACTAATAGGTGGCGAAATAAATCCTCAGCTTGTCCTCCACAATATCCAAGGTGTCCAACACCTTCCGGACCTTGGATAACCAGTGGTCAGCATCAAGCGGATCACCCTCTCCATTGAACTTGAGAGGATCCATGCGCCTAAATTCCCGAAGTGCCTCAATCGTGCAGTTTCCCGCATTCTCCCTGGGTGCTGCAAACCTTCGACTGGCTTCGACCATGGCAGCCGCAAGCTCTCGTGCAAACTTACTAGGAGCCACAAGCCCCTCAGGAACCTGAATGTCAGGAGGTGCATCATTCTCCGCACCAACGCTGTGATCATTAACTTCTTCGCTACGTGCATCCTGAACATTGTTCCCACAGCCTCTTCCCAAAGAAATATTACGACGTGGAGGCATTCTACAAAAGATCACGTAGATGATAAGAACGGAGCACAAAACAAGGCTCGACCAACAAGGAGTATACTCAACGACATCTAAGAGGGATTCTCATAAACAATGGTATTGATAGAATGGAACATGCTCAAAAACAGAAACAATGCACGAAGATTTGTTCATAACTTACACCAACCTAGGGATCATTGCCAATGCATGCTCAAACACTCATACACACATACCAAATGATGCAAAACATGCTCAATGCAACCCATAGAGACTAAGAGTCTCCCCAAAGGCCTAAGTTTTCGCAACCGAAAGCTCTGATACCAAGTTGTCACGCCCCGGATTTTCAAACCATTTTTTTAAATCAGTTATTAAATGGGGAAACAACACATGGATCATCACAATTTAAATAAAACTAAGCACCAATACATCCCAGTCCACATTGGCATAAAAAATCCGAGAGTGAATGCAAATAAATAAAGTCCAACGCATAGAGAGAGAGAGAGAGAAGTAGGGAGAATATTTAAGTTATTACAAACCGCTACTCCTATTACAAGCCCCAAGGGCTAAAACCAAAATAGAGAAAAGGTGCAATAATCTTCAAGGAACCCTCAAAACATCAATGTAACCCTCCCAAAATTTGAAGCACATTTTTTTAGAAGTGTTAAAAGGGGTAAAGAGTATACAAATGAGAAAGATAATCACTATTCAACTACGCTACTCAACCTACCACAATGATTATTAAAACACATGCTTGATATGATATGAAAGACAACTGAAAGGAGGCAAAAGGGTTTCATAACACAACCATGTACAACCGTGCCCCAAAAAAAGAGAAAGGCCAGAATAGGATTTTATAAGTAATCCTGTACAAGACGGCCAACAATAAAGAAAAGAGAGTACAACACTGAAAAGAAAGGCGACCTATCACTACTATCCGGTCTAGCCTCAAGTCCTTAGAAGGATCCAGCGGCTCCAAGCCAAAGGGGAAAGTCCTACAAAAATAGAGGGTCAAGCACAACCACCTGGTAGAGATAATCCATCTCCAAACGTCTATACTATTGGGGTGCAAGTGAGTGACAGTGCAAGGAATGCAAATGATACAATGCAATGGATCTCATCATTTAAAAACAGTTATTCTCTTTCAAATACTTTACAATTAACTCAACGTAAGGTAAAGCAGTAAACCAGTGTCTGACCAAGACTCGAGAAAGAGAAGCAATAGTACCCAACATCTACCAAACAGTTGCCTAAACAAGGCCGAAGGGAATTATGTTCAAGTGTCGACTCACACTAAGTAAAAGACTCATTTTCCGTTATATAAACGTATTCCAATTCCCTTTACATTCCAAGTATCACGTGTATTCCATTCCCGTGCCTTCTAGTAGGAGCAAGGCAAATATCAATCAACAATCACGGAGTATCGGCTAGTTCTGCATAGGAGCTCGTCAACTCCATGTCGTATCATTCCTTGTTTTCCCCGGCTCACCGGGAGGGTTCAGTCAAACCCCCATTGCGCAATGTCGTGTGCCACTCTAAATAATGACACAAGTTAAGCAACCCGAATCAATAGACACTCATCAGTATCCAATCCTCGTATAGAGTACCATGTCACATTTCATTATTTCGTTCAATCATTCTGTGTGACCTAGGGCAACAAACTCCTAGTCAACATAGTATTCCAAATGTAATGTTTATTTCATTTCTTTCAACACATTCTGTTTATTCACAAAAACGTTCATTTCCAAAGCATTTCCGTTTATTTCACCAAAACGTGTCAACCGTTCGCAAACCATTCCATTTAGTTCTATTCCTTTCAAAAACGTGTCACAACTATGTTTTAACCCACAAACCTCCCGAGGAGTGTTCAACACAAGTATTTTTTCCCAATTAAATTTATAAAATCGACGACGACGCATTTTCATCAAATTGGGGCTTTTCAAGAATTTACTCGGAACCGAACGATTAATCTACTAAGGAATGCATAGAGACCCTAGACTATACATATACAATACCAATTGATGCGAACAATGACCGACAACACGATTTCCCTAATTTCGCAAAATCACCTAATCGACGGATTTTTGCAAAACATGTAAGGGAGAAGCAAGAATACCAACAATACAAACGAGAGGGATGGAATAACTCTACCTCGTCGGAGCTCCGGTGACGCTCGCCGGAAAAGTCACTGGAAAACCTCCATGACCGCCGGAGTGAACCAAGCCCGTCATTGCGAAGCTCTCGCAATGCACTACAACGTTAAAGAAGACCAAAACTTTCACAAAATCTAAAACCTAGGGTTTTGGAGAGGAGAAAAACTTACCGAAATCGAACGATCCAAGGGTGTTTCCGCGTAGAGGGAGGAGAGGGGAGCAAGGTTCCTTCTTCGGTTTTGTTGAGATTCACCATGGATCTCCATGGATTCAAGAGAGAAGGAAGAGGGAGAGGTGAGGGAGGAGAGAATGAGAGAAATCTGGAAAATGGGGGCAAGAGATGCCCCAATTCGTTCAAGGGTTGATTTTATAGGACCCCTAGGCAAAATGGAATTTTTGCCCTTAATCACACAGTCCGAACAGACTTTGCACCGGTGCAAGCCTAGTCTGCATCGGTGCAAACTTACTCCAGAAAGCTCTCTGACCCCCGTTGCACCGGTGCACAGCAACAC
>NMUG010006582.1:0-12508 GCA_002855965.1 Monotropa hypopitys | reverse complement strand
AAACATGTTCCTAAAACATTTAAACTGAACCAAAAGTAAAACCTCTAGAAGAACACCATAGTTATTACAATTACTTAGTAGCCTCAAAATAGTGAAAATGATAAAATGACTAAAATATCGCATACACCTCGAACTACAAGTTTCAAAGATAACAGTACAAGTCTATCAAAAGTGCTAATATGAAGCACCAAAATATAAATTCTCAATATGAATAACTTCAACCAATAGCCATCATCCAAACATCTTTCCTTCCTCAGCTAACTAGATACCTATTTTCAAGTCAAAGACAAGGAAACAGAGTGTGAATATAACATTTTAAGTTCCAAAACTCAAACAGCATAAACATCTTTCATTCACAAATGCATCGCATGCATGATACTTTAATATAATGTCTAAAGCCCTTTTTCAAAAGGTTTGAGTATCACATGCCTTGAAAATAGCTATTGCTATAGGCAATGGTTCGTACGCCCTGTGCACATTTTTGGGTACGTCCCACACACCCATTGGACTTACTTAGGATGCCAACAATTGGACTTACTCAGGTTGCCAATAATGCCACACGTCCCACGCAGGCCATGCATAATATATATTTGTATATCATGCTTTTATCTTATAAACATGCATCTCATCTATGCATACATTCTCATATCATGCTCAACATTTATACCATCTACGAGTGCAATATGGAAAACCAACCAACAGTAAATGAGCTATACAATTAAAACGTTATAAACCTACACTCACCAATACCGCTTTCAAACCTTCTCCTTGCCTTTGAGCGAGGCCTCAATGCCTTCCGTAAGCGTCCTTGTCAAAACAATTATAATTTCAGTCCACATTGATATATAGCTTGACAAGAAGATAACAAAATCATTAAATTAAATCATCTGAATATATAACCATCTTTAAACAACTTATTAAAGTCTTTAAATAGCCTATAATACCTTCCAAACACATCCCAAGTCCATATACGAATATCCCAAAAAATTACCAAAAACTGTCCAAAAACCCCAGCGGGGACCGATACCCCACTTTTCAAGAGACCGGTACTCGTCCCTTAGATTTCCAAACTGTACAGAAGGGACCGGTACCCGCTTATTCAAGGGACCGGTTCCCCACTTTTCAAGGGGCTAGTACCCCTAACCTTTCCAGCCACACTGCTTAACGAGGACCGGTACCCCAAAAAACAAGGGACCAGTACTCCCTGTTCAAAAAAATTTTTTTTACAGAAAAGTTCTTTTGATGACCATCTCAAATCTTTTCGATCTAACCTCTTAACGTCCAAAAATCAAACCAACACAAGTGTTCTAAACATGTTGCTACTAAACATACTTGATTTAGGGATCTTATACTCCAATCAAACACCTCCAATTTACCCAAAAACTATCTAGATCTAAGAATATTTATCAAAAAACAAGATTAACTAAATTACTCAATCTAGGCCAAATCTAAAATGATATGATATTGAAATCTATATCAATGGAATTTTATTTACCTTAGGAACAATGTTAAAGAAGGTTTCTTCCTTTGATTTTTCCTTTAGAGTCTTGAATCAACTAATTCTCTTCTTGCCACCCTTAGCCTCCTCTCTTTTCTCTCTAATCTCTCACAAACACACACTTAGTCTAATTAGGATTAGAAACTAAAACAACCCTAATATAGATTTTAAAGGTAAAAAATGCCATTGCCATTAATATAACCTCATAATCACCCTTGTGTACCCCTTTTCTTACTTATATACACTTTCAGCTCGTGAGCGGGTCATCGGGTCTAAGCGTGGTTCGGATACCCCAAGCAGTCATCTGTGGTCCTGGAAGTGTCTAGAGTTACCACCCCACTCCGAGAGGAGGTTGATGCCACGAAGAAGGTGGGAGAATTTTTAGGGATATCCTTTGAGGGCTTTGATGACTCCCGGATTGTGAAATCAATCCTTGAAGAAAAAGATGATTTTCTAAATGCTCAATCTGAGTAGCTGTTCCTATGTGGGCTATTTGGGTTTGTTTTTGGTTTAAGGTGTTGGGTGTTTTTGTCTATGCCTGTGGGCTGTCGGATATCTGCTTGATGTCTTCGCAGGGTTCTTGTTCTTTAGTAGATTCCTACTAGGTGGGGTATGTTTTTTGTGGTTTTGCATGGTCTTGCTGTGTGCTGGCTAGCTGTTTTTTTTATTGGTAATAAATTTTGCTTTTAAAAAAAAAGTATTTAATATGAACATAATTGTATAAAATCCTTTATTAAATCCTAAAAATTCTCTTAACCACCCAACACATTTTTATTTCCTCTTTTTAATATTATCTTTGACAAAAATTAAAACATTTATATTTATAAATAAATGTGACGGGTATTACATAGACAGAAAGAAATTCAAATGCTAGTACACATGATGTATAACATACTTCAAAAAAAAGAAGCGATTGCTTTTTTTAGTTTAATAAAGATATTTTTTGTTGCAATTATTCCAAACAAATTGAGCAAAAACGCATTCTTTCTCTCTATTCTATTGTACTCTTCTCTTTAGTTAAGGGCGACGAAAAAATCAAATCATCACATAAAAAATACATATGATGATCAAAACAGCCGTCTTCCTCCTACACACAAAAGCAAAAAGGAGATTCTAAATCTCATCTCCTCAAAATTCTCTCTTCTCAAAAGAGCATTCTTTTCTCTTGTATTCTTTTCTTTAGTCATGGGTGTCAAAAAACGATTCAATCATCATACAAAAAAATACATATAAATGGCCGCCTCCCCCTGAACACAAAAAGGGGATTCTGAATCTCATCTCCTCAAAATTCTCTCTTTTCAAAAGCACTGTGTATGCTCATATTTGTGCAGAATAAGACAAATAAGAATTTGTTTTTAATATTAAAAATGCAATCTCTTCAAAAAAAATCCGGTATAGTCAAAACCCGAAAGGGGCTATAGTAAAAATAGAAAATTCAGCACAGTCAAAACTCGAGAGGGGACTGTGGCAAAAATAGACCAAAAAATTCAGTATAGTCAAAACCCAAAAGGTGACTATGAAAAAATGGAAAATCCAGCACAGTCAAAACCCGAGAGGGGATTGTGGCAAAAATGGAAAAAAAATCTGACATAGTCAAAACCTAAAAGAGGGTTGCAACAAAAAATGAAAAATCATGTATGGTCAAAACTCAAAGGGGCTACGTCAAAATACAGAAATCAAATCTAAAAAAGGAAAAAGATCAAGAATATCTATAGGAGAAAACCAGCAAGTTACAAGAATGGCTTTGAATCTATCAACTCCATGCTCAAAGAAGAAGAAATAAAGAGGCAAAGTCATCAAAGAAGAAAAGGGAACAGTTCTGCATGCAACTTAAGGCTACTGAATGCTTATCCTTAGAAAACCTAGCTATATATATTATTCCTTACCCATCATTACAATAAAAAAAAGTCCTAATTGATCCTCAAGTTGGCATGGCTTGTTTAAAAGAACTTTCAAGATGAACTTCTCACTCTGATAGAGTTGACAAGATTTTCGTTCCCAAATAATCGCACGAGAATTTTCACTCAAAAGAAGACAAAATAATTCATAGTTATCTCCGATATTCAACCCATCATTGATGAAATCCTTAATTGTTAATAGAGTATGCAAACAATCCAAAACTCGAGTCTAAAAAATCCATCGCATACTTATTGAGAGTATCATACATCGACCTCTTTCCACAAATCCCAAATGCAAATCACACTAAATTCTTGGTTGAAACATACATTTGACGGAAATTCGAGTTAAGGTCATCTTTGAAATCAAGATCATGTAAGTAAAGCTTCATACATTTAAAACACTCTAAGTTGAAGGATGCCATAATAATTATTTCGATAAACACATAGCATTTAAAACTAATAATGCTTTTCATATCTTGATAAATAAACCTCTTGTATATAAGTGTTTAAACGAATGAAAATGAACAAATCGTCTCGAGATTCAAATAAAAAAATGCAAACTGGGGCAATGCCCCCACATTTTTTAAAACTGGGGTAATACCCACATTTTGTATTCAAATTGGGGCAATGCCCCACATTTTTTAAATTGTGGTAATACCCTACATCTTGTATTCAAACCGGGGCAATAACCCACATTTTTATTAGGGAAATATCCCACATCTTTTTAAACCGGGGCAATACAATGCATCTTGTATTCAAACCATGACAATAATCTATATTTTTATTCAAATACCCCATATCTTTCAAAATTGGGGCAATAACTTGCATCTTGCATTCATTCCACGACAACCCCTCTTTTCCTCCTTTTTTGCTAAAAAAATCCATAAAAAGGCTAAAGAATGAAGAAAAATACCAAATGCATCCAAAAATATATATCTAATCTCGTGGCAATTGCTGACCGAATTTGCCCACAATGCCACTCAACTGCATCCGATTTTAAAGCTGTTAGAAATGATAGTTACTAGCTCTGAAAGTGCCCCCATCAAAGAATCTCATAACGAAATACCAATACCAAAAATGGAAAACATCTCAAAATAACTACATCATCACAACCAGTCTCTTTGGGCAATTTCTAAATACAAGAATGTTCGTCTCAAAATTCAATTTTCGTTGGTTCCTAAATAGGAGAACGTCTTACTCAAAATTCAGTTTTCGTCGATTTTTAAATAGGGGAATGTCTGATACAAAATTTAGTTTTTGTCGGTTCCTAAATAGGGGAACGTCTGACTCAAAATTCAGTTTTTGTCGGATCCTAAATAGGGGAATGTCTGACTCAAAATTTAGTTTTCGTCAGTTCCTAAATAAGGGAACGTCTGACTCAAAATCAAGTTTTCGTCGATTCCTAAATAAGAGAACGTTTGACTCAAAATTTAGTTTTCGTCGGTTCCTAAATAGGGGAACATCTGACACAAAATTCAGTTTTTGTCCGTTCCAAATAGGGGAACATCTGCCTCAAAATTTAGTTTTTGTCGGTTCCTAAATAGGGAAATGTCTGACACAAAATTCAGTTTTCGTCGGTTCCTAAATAGGGGAATATCTGACACAAAATTTCGTTTTCGTCGTTTCCTAAATAGGGGAACGTGTGACTCAAAATTCAGTTTTTATCGGTTCCTAAATAGGGGAACGTTTGACTCAAAATTCAGTTTTTGTCGGTTTCTAAATAGGGGAACGTCTGACTCAAAATTCAGTTTTTGTCAGTTTCTAAATAGGGGAACGTCTAACTCAAAATTCAGTTTTCGTCGGTTCCTAAATAGGGGAACGTCTGACTCAAAATGAAGTTTTCTTCGGTTCCTAAATAGGGGAACGTTTGACTCAAAATTTAGTTTTCGCCGGTTCCTAAATAGGGAAACGTCTGACTCAAAATTCAGTTTTCGTCAGTTCCTAAATAAGGGAACGTCTAACTCAAAATTTAGTTTTCGTCGGTTCCTAAATAAGGGAACGTCTGGCTACAAAATTCAGTTTTCGTCGGTTCCTAAATAAGGGAACGTCTAACTCAAAAGTCAGTTTTCGTCGATTTCTAAATAAGGGAATGTCAGACTCAAAATTAGTTTTTGTCGGTTCCTAAATAAGGGAACGTCTAACTCAAAATTCAATTTTCATTAGTTCTTAAATAAGAGAACGTCTAACTCAAAATGCAGTTTTTGTCGGTTCCTAAATAAGAGAATGCCTGAATCCAAAATTCATTTTTTGTCAGTTCCTAAATAAAGGAATGTCTGACTCAAAATTCAGTTTCGTCGGTTCCTAAATAAGAGAACGTCAAAATCAAAATTTAGTTTTTGTCGGTTCCTAAATAGGGGAATGTCTGACTCAAAATTAAGTTTTCGTCGGTTCATAAATAAGGGAATGTCTGACTCACAATTAAATTTTCATCGGTTTCTAAATAAGGGAATGTCTAACTCACAATTAAAATTTCATCGGTTCCTAAATAATGGAAAGTCTGACTCACAATTAAATTTTCATTTTTTTCTAAATAAGGGAATGTCAGACTCATTTCAAAATTTTCATCGGTTCCTACATACGGGAACGTTCGACTCAAATTCTTGTCAGTTCTTTAATACAAGAACGTTTGACTCAAATTATTCATCGATTCCTAAATACGGAAATGTTAGACTCATTTTATTTCATCGGTTCCTAAATACGGGAATGTTCAACTCAAATTGTCATCAGTTCCTAAATACGGAAACATTTTATTCGTCGGTTCCTAAATACGGGAACGACCGATTCAAATTCTCGTCAGTTCCTAAATACGGGAACATTTGATTCAAATTATCCGTCGATTCCTAAATACAGGAATGTCAAACTCATTTCATTTCATCAGTTCCTATATACGAAAACGTCTGACTCAAATTCTCGTCGGTTCCTAAATATGGGAACGACTGATTCATTTCATCAGGTCCTAAATAAGGGAACGTCTGTCTCAAATTCTCGTCAGTTCCTAAATACGGGAACGTTTGACTCAAATTATTCGTCGATTCCTAGATACGGGAATGTCAGACTCAACTTGCTTTCATCAATTCCTAAATACGGGAACGTTGGACTCAATTCATCTTCATCAGTTTCTAAATATGGGAATGTTTGACTCAAAATTTCGTCGGTTCCTAAATACGGGAGTGTTGGACTCAATTCAACTTCGTTAGTTCCTAAAAAGGAATGTTTAACTTAATTAATCTCCACCAGTTCCTAAATCCGAGAATGTCAACTTAAAAACATCAAATCTTAGACAAAAACATCTGTCTTATTAAAAATCTTCGACAATTCATAGTCAGAACACTGAGCATCTAATCCTAGACTAGAATGTGATCAGGTTTAAAAAAAAAGAAGTTCGGAAATTAAAAGCTCAAAATTCATAATTTCAAGTAACATCTTTCTATGGTTACTTTTCAAAAATTTCAAAATTTTAAATAACATCTCTCTATGGTCACTTTGCAAAAATCTCAAAATATCTAGTTCAAAAAAATACAGTAACCTGCCTGCAGTTAATTTACAAAATATCAAGTCACACCTTTCTAAGGTCAATATCTTTAAATTCAGTACTCTATTCAGAATATCTTTAAAATCAGTTCCTCGTCCGGAATATCTTTAAAATCATTTCTTCGTCTGGAACATATTCAAAATCAGTTCCTCGTCTGGAACATCTTTAAAATCAGTTCCTTATCTGGAACATCGTTAAAATTAGTTCCTCATCCAGAACATCTTTAAAATCATTTTCTCGTCTAGAACATATTCAAAATCAGTTCCTTGTCCAGAATATCCTTAAAATCAGTTTCTCGTCCAGAACATCCTTAAAATTAGTTTCTTGTCCAGAACATCTTTAAAATTAGTTCCTCGTCCGGAACATATTCAAAACCATTTCCTCGTCTGGAACATATTCAAAATCAGTTCCTTGTCCGGAACATCCTTAAAATCAGTTCCTTGTCTGAAATGTCTTTAAAATTAGTTCCTCGTCTAGAACATTTTAAAATCAATTTCTCATCTGAAACATATCCAAAATCAGTTCCTCATCCAGAACATTTTTAAAATTTAGAATCGAAAGAACTGCTCTGATTTCTAACTTTACAGTCCCGAAAGGGCTGCTCTGACATTCAAAATTCTAGACCCTCAAAAGGGCTGCTCTGACATTCAAAATTCCAGACCCAAAAGGGCTGCTCTGATTCTCAAAATTATAGTCCCAAAAGGGCTTCTCTGATTTCTAAAATTTTAGACCCGTAAGGGCTGCTCTGATTCTAAAAAATTCCAGATTCGAAAGGACTGCTATGATTCTAAAAATTCTAGACCCTCAAATGGACTGCTATGATTTCCAACTTTCCAGTCCCAAAAGGGCTGCTCTGTCTTTCAAATTTTCAGACCTAAAAGGGCTGCTCCGAGTCTCAAAATTATAGTTCCGAAAGGGCTACTCTGATTTTCAAATTTTAGACCCTCAAAGGGCTACTTTGATTTACAATTTCCATATCCGAAAAGGTTGCTCTGATTTTTAATTTTATAGTCCCGAAAGGGCTACTATTATTCTCAAAATTCCAGATCCTCAAAAGACTACTCTGATTTTCAAATTTCCAGACCCCCAAATGGGTTCTCCAATTTTCAAATTTACAGTTCTGAAAGGCCTGCTCTGATTTTCAAATTTACAGACCCTTAAAGGACTGCTCTGATTTTCAAATTTCATACCCTTAAAATATTTCTCTGATTTTCAAATTTCCAGACCCTTAAAGGACTGCTCTGATTTTCAAAAAATTTCCATCAATGATTCAATTTCTGCCATCTTTAAAGATTAATTCTCGAGAATTCATTTAATCTTATATTCGCATTATGAATGACCATGAACAAAGTAGTTACTTAATCGAATTATGAATCTTCACGAATCAATCTTGATATTTATATGTTGAAGAATTGATCTATTAAATTTTAAGTGGAGATACATCAGTCACGTGTTAGGTATATGCCGACCGGCTATATAAGTCACACGTTGATGCCTCAAAATTTAATTCTTCAATATATTAATATTCATAGATTTATTTATCTTTGGAATAATTGATCTTCTAAATTTCAAGTGAAGATATATTAGTCCTGTATCAGGTATATGCTGACCGACTGTATAATACACATATTGATGCCTTAAAGGTCATCTCTTGATTTAGATTACCGACGAAATTGAGCAACCTTTGTGATCTAAATCGAAAAATAGTTTATGAGTCGGTTCCGACCGGACCATTTACTATTCCTTTGAGATTTCAAACCTAAAAACAAGAACAAAACAATCAAATCTCTTGATTTAGATCACCAGTGAAATTAAGTAACATTTATGATCTAAATCAGAAAATAGTTTATGAGTCGACCCCGACCGGATCATTTATTATTTCGTTGAGATTTCAAACCCAAAAAAACATCCTGATTTAGATCACCGACAAAATCGAGTAACCTTTGTGATCTAAATCGGGGAATAATTTATGAATCAGTTCCTAACCGGGGCATTTATTATTTCTGGAGATTTCAAATCAAAAATAAAAATAAACAAAATAATCCAATCTCTTAATTTAGATCACTGGTGAAATTGAGTAACCTTTGTGATCTAAATTAGGAAATAATTCATGAATCGGTTCCTAACCGGGTCATTTATTATTTCTTGAGATTTTAAATCAAAAATAAAAATAAAAATAATCAAATATCTAGATTTAGATTATCGGTGAATTAAGTAACCTTTGTGATTTAAATCAGAAAATAATTCATGAGTCGGCCCTTTGCCGGATCATTTATTATTCCTTCGAAATTTCAAGAAAAAGAGAAAATGTACAAAATGCGTCGAAACTCTGTCCGTTCAATAAAAGAAAATCACAAAAACAAATAAAGTTTTTAAATTCACTTCTTATGAATATTCTGTTTTATTATCTCTTGGCCAAGAAATATTTCAATTTGGTTAATAAAGGTTGATTTGAAAAATGAAGTACCGAAAGGGCAATGTAGGGTGCCTTAACACCTTCCCTACTCGTAACAGTAAATCCCCGAACCTAAAACTCTAAATTTTGCAGACTAAACCTTTTCAAAAACCGATGACTTGGCACACTATAACTCTATGCTAGGTGATGACTTCGAAAAATAGATTAATAATAAAATGTATATTATTTTGGCAATTGTAATTTATTATTAATTTAACATTTTAAAGTTTAAACAATCCAGCTGTCCGTTTTTATATTTTAAAACCCGTCGCACTAAAGCCAACAAAATAAGATAGAGTACGGAAATTCCCCTCACACTATCTGCTCGTGGAAAAGGGGGAAGATCGGAAAAATTTCGGGGCGCAACAGAAGCTAATGGTTTTTAATGGAGAAGACATGAGTGTATGAGAGCTCTACAGCAAGATAATAGCCTCCAAATTAACCCTAATACGAATAATAATATCCAAAAAGTCGAAATTTTAGTATATAAACTCCCTAGGAACTCTATAAAATTTCTTGGAAATGACAATATTAACTCTGCAATTTGATTGATGTGCACCAGTGCATGTACCGGTACAAACTAGTTTTGAATAATTCTGGGGAGAGACTGCATCGGTGCAAGCACCGATGCAAAGTGGCTCTAAAAACTTCTGTGCAAGTTGCATTAGTGCACAACCAGTGCAAACTGGTTTTAAAATACCTTTGGCAATTTTTTAAGCTATGCACCGGTGCATGCACAGATGCAAGGTGGGTGTGCTGGCTTTTTGATGATTGTATGTCAGTACATGCACCGGTGCACGTGTCCATGTCTATAAACTGCTTAACTTCTCATCATTTCATGGCTTGTAATGGCACTTGAACGTCATGTTTCACCTGGCACTTGATCCAGAATGTGAAAGCAAGTCCATCTAACAATGTGAGTATCCAATTCATCATCCAACATGCATTTTGGTCAAGAAAATCTATAAAGTCCAATAAACTACTACTAATAAACTATATTTTGAAAACAGCAATTAAATGATAGAAATACGTAAGAAGGAGTAGAATTAGCTTGATTGCCATGCAATGTTACGAGCTAATCAGTACACCTTTTCCCCATCGTCTCTGACTTTGAATTTGACCCTCGTGAAACTATATCCGGCTCTCAAAAACCTAGGATCATAGACCATGCCATGTCGATAAGCAAAAACATAGAAGAGGAAGTACCTCTCATGGGCCGTGACACTAGGATTTTATCAATAAAGGGCCCCAATCCCAGAGAAGAGCCAGCAGAAACTTCTAGGCAATCTCATGTCCATCCCTATCCTAGGCCGAAATTTAGTTGCTCTGCTATTGCATATCTTTCTATTTTAGATTGTGACGACTTAGCTATCATATACTGATGGTTCTAAATTCCAGACACTATCTACCCGAGAGTCCCTGATTCTGATGAAAGGGCCTGCAACTGTTCTTCTAACGAAATTTGTATTTATCAAGACACCCTATAGGCTGGCTTATGCCTCCCTTTCCCAAAAATTGTTAGACATGTCCTTTCAAAATTTGGTCTGGCCCTAAGGCAATTGACCCCTAACAGATATAGGCTTCTTATCAGCTGTGCCATTTTGTGGCTGGTTGTGTCCAATGGTCAAAACCCCTTGAATGTGCCCATGTTCTGCAATATGTTCATGATCAAATAAGTCCCCCCATACCGAAGCGTGGTGGTACTTTAGCCGAAGACCAAACTCCCCGGTCATGGTCGATAAGCTTCCCTCTTCAGTTAAAGAGTGGAAGGATAAATTCTTCTTCATTAGTGCTTCTGGATGGGAGTTTCAGAGCTGGGAGGATGGGCCCACTCCCCGTGTTCATAAGAAATAGATCATTCCCTCATCTCAATATGAGCATCAGTCCATTTACTTGGGTCAATTGGTGTTTTTCTTCGAGTACCTTTTATCTCTGACATTTTCTCTCTTTGCTTATCTAGCTCGGTTGGGGACACTAGTATCTTTAGAGGAAAAAGACGAGATTAAATGTTCTGAGGAATACGACATTCACAGACCATACTAGCTCATTACCCCGGAAAGCCTCTCGAGTTATCTCCTAGGTCCAGAAGTTGGAAGTGAGACCACAACTTTAGAAAGAGGTACTTTTTACATTCTTCCCTAATTTTGCTGCTAGCTAATTTCTTATCCTATTCCCAACAATGCAGAGGTAACAGACAAAGAAATGGACCCTAAACTGAGCAAGGAAGCACTGATAAAGCTAAAAGTGGAAAGGAAAAGCTTGGCCCCTGAACTGGTTGTTGAAAAGAAAAGTAAGAATGTGGAGGGAGCTCCCGATCTAGCCGCCCCCCTGTGATTGCGCCCACCATCATTCCTTCGAGCACCATCCTTCCCCGACATCCACCCACCGGGGTGGTAGGAGCAAAGAGGATAGGAGATGAACTAAGGCAGCCCTCTGAGCTCGACCTTAAGAAGCAAAAGCTGATACCTTCCATGGAGGTTGCGAGGACAAGGGAAAGGGGGTCTAGATGGGATACGATGGACCCGTGGTCTTATTTGATGACGACCATGCTTTGGAGAAGGCTAAGTGCATGGCATCCCGATTTGATCTCAAGTACTTGGACGACCGCTCATCGTCGTCTATATCTGAAGAATTTCTTATAGAGTTGAGTAATGTAACATTCATACTTGTTTTGACTCTTTTCCCTCCTGATACTTTCTCTCAAAGTGTCAGAGCTCGGCCAAGTCTTTCAGAGTCTTCAGAAGCCTGAAATCAGAGTGAAGACTCACTGCCTTCGCGGCCAAATATATAAGCTCAATGCCGCAACTATAGTTGCGACATTGGTCAAAAGGCAGACAACTGTCAGCCTCGAACCACGCGCACAGCTGGCGTCCTTGGGGGTTGAAATTTGGATTTTTGTGGGAGTGGATTAGATTCAATCCAAACGCGACCGGTCGGTCCGAACCGCAACTTCAAGAGCCAGATCTGCATCACCGACAGCTCCAAAAAATTTTCCGAGTCCGCTAGCAGATGTCAAATTCCTCGGGGCAGTCGGGAAAAATCTGAAACATACAAGCCGTGAACCAAAATTTCGCGCACCAATTAGTCTTTGTCCACCGCCGCTACGCAACGTATACAAAGAGGGG
>NMUG010006581.1:0-12509 GCA_002855965.1 Monotropa hypopitys | reverse complement strand
CGATCCCTTCCCTTCCCCATAGATATTCCTGCCGAAGAATATACCTCCACTCCTGAGATGTCTGATCTTTCTACTGCTCTTCACATCTCACCCACCCACTCCTCCTCCTTCTCCCTGGAAACCTATGCCTCAATTTCCTCGACCTACTCTCGTCACTCTACCTCTCCTCAACCTCTGTTCCTAACTCTTCGGCTCCACAGTCTGACTTTGCGGCCCCCTATTTGCCCACTCACCAGTATAACCTTCGTAAAAACTGCAAACTACTGGTAAGATTTAGTTTCCCTAACATCTATTTTTCGTTATTCTATCAGTCTTTTCTGTCCCGTATACACTATTTTGAGCCTAGGTCCTATAAAGAGACCTGTGATGATCCCCATTGGGTGGATGCCATAAATGCCAAACTTTCTGCTCTTATTAAATCTGACACTTGGGAGATGGTACTACTACCGGATGGCAAAAATCTCATTGGTTGCAAATAGGTCTACAAGGTGAAGACTTATTCTGATGGTTCTTTGGAGCGATATATAGCCCGTTTAGGTGCCAAGGGGTTTTCTCAGGAATATGAGATTGATTATAACGAGACCTTTGCTCCTGTCGCCAAAATGACCACTGTCCACACTATGATTTCTGTTGCTGCCATCTCTCAGTGGCCATTATATCAGCTAGATGTGAAAAATGCATTTCTCAATGTGTATCTCTTAGAAGAGGTTTATACGCCTCATCCTCCTGACTTTTCACATCATTCTGGTTTGGTTTGTCGTCTTCGTCGTGCCCTCTATGACTTAAAAGAACCCCTTCGTGCCTGGTATGCCCGATTTCAGGATGTGGCTATTCGGATTGGATTTCAGCCTAGCATGCACGTCTCTGTTCTTTTTATCTGTCACACAACTCATGGTCTAGTTCTTCTCCTGTATGTGGATGATGTGATTATTACTAGTTCCGATTCTGCTACCATCAATGATGTGAAACACCAATTGTTTCGGGAATTTGAAATGAAAGACTCGGGCTTACTTCGTTATTTTCTTGGTATTGAAATTGCCTCTTCTCCTAAGGGGTATCTCTTATCTCAGTCCAAATATATCGCCGATATACTTTTTCGCACCTGTCTGACTGATACCAAACCTACTAATACTCCTCTTGAGCTGCATGCCAAGTTTTCTGCCGCCGATGGTGTTCTCCTTGAAGATACTAGAGAATATCGCGAATTGGTAGGATGCTTAGTCTATCTTACATTGACTTGGCTGGACATTGCATATGCTATTCATGTGGTTAGTCAGTATGTCTTTGCACCTTGGTCTACATATTTTGTAGCAATAGTTTGTATTTTGCGCTACATTCGTAGTACCCATCATCAATGTCTTTTGCTATCTTTTACCTCAAGCTTGACTCTTCAGGCCTATGCTAATGCTGATTGGACTGAGGATGCTAGCGACCACAAGTCTACCTCTGGCCTTTGCGTTTTTCTGGGTGACTCTTTTCTCCTGGAAAAGCGAGAAACAATCCATTGTTGCTCGCTCTATTGCCAAAGCAGAGTACCGTACCATGACTCACGCTACTTTGGAAATTTTGTGGCTTTGCTGGCTTCTCTCCGATATGGGTGTCTTTATTTCTTCTCCTACACCTCTTTATTGTGACAATAAGAGTGCCATTCAGATTACCCACAACTCAGTCTTCCACAAGCGCACGAATCACATTGAAATTGGTTGTCATTTCATCCGTCAACACCTACAGTCTTGCACCATTTACATTCCTTTCGTTTCTTCTACGTTACAGTTGGTATGCTTTTTCACAAAGACCCATTCTATTGCACGTTTTCGCTTCCTCCTCAGCAAACTCTCGATGCTCTCCGCCATCGCTTCCTGAGTTTGACGGGGGTGCAAGAATATTGTGTATATTTTAGAATATTGTATATATTTTGTGTACATATTTTTGTAAGTTAGTAATATCTTGTATTTTAGGGAGATGCTTGATTGATGTAATTAGGATTTCATTAGCCTAATTAGGGATTTGATTAGCACAAATTAGGGGCTTGTTTATGGGAACATTAGCTAGTCTCTGAGCTATTTAAGTATAGCTTATGCTTGTAATTGTATTATTATTAAATACAATTTATTTCCGATTCTCAAGGCCGACCACCATATGGTACAATATAAACACCAATCATATGATAAGAAGTACCATAACCAATAACTGAAGGAGTATTGGTAGCAAGACAAGCAAAATATAGACCTTTCTGAGTCAACATAGTAGTGAAGATGATGGTAGTTGAGACGTTTGTCACAAAAAAACTAGGCGATGGTACTCATCTTCTTGAATAGTAACCACACAAGAGGACGAGTCAGAAGAACTAGGCAATTACTGTCCATCAACTTTAGAAACAGTAACTTGATAGACACACAAATGACCATGAAGATCCCAACAATACTCAAAAGTGTGATTGTCACCCTTGCAATAAATGCAATGTCTAGGAACACGACCAGGACCACGACCACCTCCCCATTGCGTATAACCGCCTTCTTTAGAATCAATATCAAAACTATGGCCACCACAACCGGAATCACGATCATTCCCACTACGATTGCTTTCCCATCTCATGGCCACCATGACTAAAACCCACAAGATCATAGTTATCATAATCGTACGATTCGCGATTCGAATCACACAATTCGGTTCGATTCAGTGGTCGAGCGATATAAATCGAAGGTGTGAATCGCAACTTGTTATGAATCGGGAAGTGAATCGGACGAATCGCATCTGAATCGCGCGAATCGTATGAATCGTTCGATTCACTCCGATGCAATACTGAGTCGGATATGGACCGAGTCATCCAATATGGGTCGGGTTTTGGGGTAAAATTGGGTTTCTTTTAGTTCTATCAACACTTGTGTCGTTCCTAACCCTATACCGAACCCACGAATGCTCCTATCTCTCTGTCTCTGTCTCTCGCATCACCTCTCTCTCTCTCACCTCTGCATCACATCTCTCTCTCGCATCGCCCCTCTCTCTCTCGCCTATGCATTGCATCTCTCGAACCCACGAACGCTCTGTTCACTGCACGATTCATTTTACCTTTTCATTAACATTCCGTGTGACATTTTTTAGAGTTGATATGGGAAAGAAGGGAAAACAAGTTGAGGATACTACATGGGATCATTGTGCTCGTGTTAGTGATAATAATAGGATTCATTTAACATTAATTGTGTTTAAACTTTGAATTATCCTTTTTGTAAGCGGCGTGCAAGTACGTATTGGACTATCAATATTAAGCTAATTATGTTATTGTAGGCCTTATGAATCATGATTATAGGTAATGATCATCAATTTATCTTTTTATACATAAGTTTGCTTAAAATATGCATTTTAAATATATTTTAAAAATTGTGACTGAATCGGAGCGATTCACGATTCACTAACTATTTCGATTCACGATTGGATTCACGATTTGACAACTATGCACAAGAGTAGTGACCACAGAAGACAATGGTTGCCAAAGCAGAGATATCAGAAAGCATCGAATCCACTAAGCTAGGTTTTGAAACAGAAGACTGACGGAGGTGGCTGAATACCTCACTAAGAGAGGTATATCCCGAGCCCCCCCAAGAAATGACTGCGAACATGCCCAGATGATGAAGGCGAGCCGGATAAGACTTAAGCCACATGCATAGACTCACGTTGGTGTTGTATAACCTAAATATGAGTAGAGATAAGTTGGAAAATGTTGAGCTTCGCACAAATACCATGAAACTTGGCATAATAATCCTCTAAAGAAGAATCACCAAGAGTACGAGAGAAACAAGTCTAAATAAAATTATAAGTCCGACACAAATTAACACCTAAATACAACTCATGAGTTTGTTGCCACGCAAGTTTGACAGAGGGTAAGAAAACCAAAGTACCACTAATTTGAGGCTTTATACTATTTCCTAACCGTGTATTAATCTGAGCATCCTCAGCTTTGCGCTGAGCATACTTGGCATTAGATTCCTTCAGAGGATCATTAGTCAAGTAGGCATATATTCTATATTATAAAGGGAGAGCAAGTGAATCTGTGAAGATTTTTCTCTTTACCTAAAATAACCCTAATAAAATTGACTAATTGCGATTTATCCCATCCGTATAGTGGGTGGCCCTCCCTTTGGTAATGTTTCTTACTAAGAAAACATACAGAAACAACTTCAGACCGCAGCATAATATTTACCGTTCAAACGAATTAAGGTGATTGACCAATTATGAACAAAAATACCCATTAGTAGTGAGCCCGAGAAATACTTGAATGAGTGGTAAGAGAGACCAGTTCATAAAACCAGAAAACGAGATTAAACAGGTTTGCGATACCTTTTGGCTGTGTGGTTGGAGCCTCGCCGGCATCCGACGAGGGTTGCTAGCAGATTGAGGGTTAGATCGAGACTCGACGAGGGTTGTAGAAGCAGATTGATAGTCAGATCAAGGTTTGAGGAGGGTTGTAAAAGCAGATCGACGGTCTACGAGTGGTTGCAGAGTTGGATTGATGATCGGTGATGACAAGTAATGGTCGACGTGCTTAGATCTAGGGTTTCGGGAGTCAACAATGATTTTCATACGTAATAGGGGTCACCGAATGTTCATCGACTTTAGGCAAGTGTTGTCGGATGGCCGCCAATGGCCAAAAAGTGACTCTAGAGTGAATCAGCAATGAATGTCAGGGTTTGGTCAACGGTATCGGTTTTTCACCACTCTCATACCATCTTATGAATGAGAAAAGTGTTCAGGATTTTCAGTTAACCCTAACACACATATTGTTGATGCATAATAAGAGTACTCCGAATAAAGACCAAAAAGCCTTGGTAACTAATACTGAACTTATAACTCATGACAAGAAGTATTTATTGTTATCATATTGCATTGAAATTGAGTATAGAATTATTAAACCTCGAGTCCCTTAATTTTACAGTTCCTAGTTTCAAACATATCATCTGTGAGTATTGTTAGAGTTTGTCCCACATTGATTAGTTGTTACCATCGAAATTGCCAACTAGTTTTGAATTGGATGCTTCAACATTGTATCAGAGCTAGGGTTTCAGATTCTTTTGGACAACTCTCTTGGTTAATTATCCCATTTGTGCCTTGAGTGCACCTTATTTCATTATGATCCGTGTGTTACAGATCCGTTGTTTCTCTTCACGTGTGGGCCGGGGGTTGCCCGCACATGGAGAGATAAATAATAGATCTGTAACACACGGATCATAACCGCACACATGGAGTAGTGTTGGAGTTTGTCCCACATTGGTTAATTAATACCTCAAAAACTAGTTTATGAGCGTGAGCGGCCTCTCTACTTATCGCCAGTTGGTTTTGAATTGAATGATTTAACAAGTATGTTATGTGACAACTGGTTTTACTTCACCAATGTGAAATTCATATGCAACTCATAAATGCATATTTGCGTATCACAGATAATAGCTTTTGATGTTCCCTGCTTGAATTCCTTAATTTACATCAGACAAGTCTTGTATGGTGACCAAATTTCATGATAAGATATGATTTTTTAGTACTCATCTCTGTACTCCTATCTTTTAATGTCAATAGAGAAAATTAATAGAACTTGCTTGGCCTAACATTTGGTTTTTAGTTTGTGTTTTTCAGTTGGATTCCTTTATTTATTGAACTACATTAGAGAAATCCTTGTCTAACTCGCCAACTCAAAGGGTTTTGTTCTATTTTCAGTTATAGTAATGCCAAACAAAGGTATTCAAAAGGCCGCGAGGAGCTCACCCCAGGTCTTCATCTCGCTTCAGCTGCAGAAGCAGGAGCTTTGGTAAGTGTGAGTTCTGTTTCAGTGGACAAAATCATTATGTCTTCATTTCTCTGTTGTCCACAAGAGCTTTCATTAGAGTTATCATCTTTGGCTGTACCGCTGACATCATATCTTGGAATTTGAAAGCATAAAAGAAATTATGCAACTCAGTCGGAACTAATATTGATGAAAATTAAGGTTGAGAAAGTGCTACTTTCAATATTGACCTTAGACAATTGCTCATATACGAAACTGAGATTGGGACCCTGGAAAAGTTCTTTTCTAAGGGTCACTCTTGTTTGAGTCTGTGTAGCCTCAGTTCTTGATTTCTAGATTGATTCAGAAGACTTGCCGTGTTTTTAATCTCTCGGAGCATCTACAACATATGTGCATAGTTGGTCCAATTTGCATCTTTTTTTTCTCATAAAGAGCATCGTTTTGACAATTCCAGGTGTGTTTTTGCACGAATCCCCTTTGGCTCGTGAAAACAAGAATGCAGCTTCAGGTTCCTCTTCAGCAGACTTTGCCGTACTCGGGGTTCAACGGTCTGCTCACATCTTACATTAACTTGCTAATAGTGTGGTCTCAGAGAGTCTGTTTCTTTGTGAGTCTCAACTGTAGCGTCAAGTATTGAAATTCAATCCAAGCTTAACAATGCTTTATGGGCCAAGTTACTGGTCCCCTCCGTGTTACGGGGAGACGTATATTCATAGTCCTTGGCAGACAACTTATCTTCTTTCATTCAATTGGGTACACTAAGACCGGGAACCACACTTTTGTTTGGTGGACCATAATTTGAGTTAGGAACTTTAGACTTAGATGTTTAAGAACTTGTACTTTTGTATCTTGGAAATTTTCTTGAATTGCTTGCCCACTTTAGCATGTTCTCCCACATGTTTACATGATACTTTAAATCTCAAGGATCTTGTTTGTGTAACATGCTAAACATAGTAATTGAAGTTGAAATCTTTAATCGAGACCACAATAAGTAAACTGTGAAAAATAAAGTAACTTTCAACCGCAAAGTAGTTCATGTTTTGGGCGAGGTTGAGTTTGTGAATGGAAAACCGGTAATCTTGTCGAAAGCTTTTGTCACACACGCACCCGCCCGCCCGCCCACATGCATACACACGTGCGCGCACACACACACACTAGGTACATGGACCTTTTTGTTTTTGCTGCTTTAAATGTGTAATTTCTTGGGCATCAATTTATTTCAGATGCCGTAAGAACCATAATGAAAGAAGAAGGGTGGAGTGCACTATATAAAGGGCTTGTGCCTGGTCTCTTTCTGGTAAAGTTTTTTCCCTTTGGATATCTCTATTCCCTTCCTCTGCTATATTTAATTTAATATGTTCTATGCTAGTGTAGATGATTAATTGATTCATCCTTGTCTTACAACTATGATGTTTTGCAATGGTTTCTTTGTGCTGCTTAGTGAAATTGGAATTTCTTATAAAAGTTTCCCTATCCCTAAATGGTTTTCATTCAATGTTCTTGAAAGAATCTAGCTTTGTATCTCTGCTCTAGATATAATTATAAGTTTTTTTTGGGGGGGGGGATATAAAAAGAAATATTATAGCGGATTGGATCGGTCAGGACTTAACAGAACAATTTGTAATCACACAAAGTTGCGGTCATAAGATACATCTGATTTTGTGTCTAGACACTGTTCTCCCACTTCTCTGTTCTGAATTATCACTTCTCTTCTGATGCTGAAGGTACTTGTTAAAATTTAACCTGTGTCCCATGTCCTCTTTAGTTATTAATGCTTACCACTCCACCAACCGAAAGAAGTAGCTCAAGATTCTGTGATGCCTAACATCGTGGGAAGTTCTCCGAAACACCCTGTTCGCTGGCAGCCACTTCAGAAGCCTTCTTGTGTTCTAGATTGATTATATCAGTTTTTGTGCTGCTTCAGCAGGTTACTCATGGTGCCATTCAGTTTACAGTGTATGAGGAGCTTCGAAAAGCTGTTGTTAAGTTTAGATCTACACAGAGCGAAGAAGACTCTAGTGCTGTCGAACTGTTGGTAAGTCTATATTTGTACAACTAATTAACTTTGACACTAACTCTGAGCATATGTGTGCACACTACAACGGTTTGTTTAAATTTTCATTCATGTATGTTCTAAAAGACACTAGAGCGCTAGGCGTGCGGTCGAGGGGGGCCTAGCACCTGGGGGTTTAGGCAGTTATTTATTTATTAAGAAAATTAATATTTGCTTAATGAAACAATGAATAATGCATGATAAAAAATTTTAATGACATCACATATATAATATTTCGGACTTAAAACTATGTTTGATTTGATTTGGTTATTAAATCTATTATACAAAAACAAAGTTGTCCCAGTCATATTTTTAGTTTGTCTCAGTCATACATTTCTGTCCCAGTCATATCTCTACAGTCACGTCATACATCAATACACTACACATCAATACACTCCAAAACAATTCTTTCCCTCGATCAATCACATCACGTTATGATACAACCTTCCAAAAATATAGAATAAAAAATTTAAATTGTTTTACTCAATTTTGATTTTTTTATTTTTTTACAAATTTTTTTATACCGAAAATATGGATTGAGTGTCGTCACTCATTATGAGTGCCGAAAACACGACTAACATTTGAACTTTAATCGTGCATTTATGTATTGTGTTGTGTTTCTATTCTTTCGTCATTCATCATTTATGCCGAAGACACGAATCAGTATCGAAAGTACTACTAACACCTAAATTTTTTTCATACTTTTAGGTATTATTATATTGCATTTTTTATTCTGTTGCCCAATGCCATCGGCATAGGCTATCACTAATATATGATATTCCATCTTAGTCGCGGCGGACCAGTACCGCCTAGCTCCTAGGCGGACCACTACCGCCTAGTGCCCAGGCGGGCCCCAGGCGGTGCCTTTTAGAATGATGTGTATAACGTGGCTTAGGAATTTGTTGGTGCTTTAAAGTAACTCTTTTGTTCTCAAGAGGCTGACGAAGCTGAGTTTTGTAGTGACTGGTTTTGATTTCACTAGCTTTACGTCTCGGGGTTCATGATTTAGAGGATGATATTTGCTGGACAGGTGGAAAACAAGAAGGGTTGTCTCTTGATGGACGGACGAAGTGTTGGAATTCGGGATTAGATATTCAGGGTTTGGGGACAGAGGTTCTATTGATGGAATCTAGATATAAAAGAAACTAATATAAAGAGAATGACAGGGAACAAGTTAGGTTATTCGTGTTTGATCCAGGAGGATATTAATATGTTGTGCTGCTATTTATACCAGGATATTATCTGGTAGCTTTAGTTGGTATTTTATGATTTTCCCATTGGATGATGTTGTTAGGTTATGTGCATTACTGATGTTCTGGATCTTTAATGAAAGAAGCAAGGTAATGAGCACAAAAAGTAAATTGGGTGTTTAGGTTTGTCCTCTTTGATGCCTTCTGACTTTGATTTGGGGACATGATGTCACGGCATGACGTCCCTTGAGTTTATCGTTTTTTGGAGGTGCTATCTTATCTTCATTTGTAGTTATCATTTGGAAGAGCCTATTTAAAGGGCTGTTCAGAAATTGTTTCATAATTCATGTTATGGAGTGAATTTCTTTAGTATTGGTGTGGATGCCTATACAACCTACAAATTTGGATTTCTAGGACTCCTTATGTGCGAATTCCTAGGTTATTGTCTTTATTTATCTTTCCAACTTTATCGTTCTGTGTCAAAGAAGAGAGGACATGAAGATTACCCACGTTTGAATGACTGCTAGCTTCAACATTGAGCAACAGATAGGCAGGTTAGACACCCCTGGTTAAAAGCATTTAGAATCATGCGAGTCTAACCCAGTCCTGCAAAATACACAGTGTTGCACAAGAACTATATCTACGTGTGCTATTCATGAATTTCTGCCTATGTTAAGAATTAAAGTTAACTTTGATAGTCATTTTCTTGTGAATTCAAGTGAGATGGGAGGCGGAGGCATTTCTATACAGGCTTCTGTCTGCTTTCAATCCTTGAGTTTTTTAAGCAGGATGACAACGAATTTGCTATTACGGTGGAGATACTAGCTTTTTTTGTCGGTGTTAAGCAGTATGTTAATCAGTGTTATGTTAACGCCTTAATGCATAGGATCTGATACAGATCTTGGTGGATAGATGTCGGGATCATTGTTCGCTAGCTGAGTATTCTGTCTTTGGGTGGACAAAGAAGTCAGGTAGACATGGTACCAGAAATAAGAGCATATATGAATAGGTTTCTGGAAAGGCATGGTTGTAAGAACGGTTTAAAGGAAGGGGCTCTTGCCTTGTATTATCTATCAAATCTGGCAGAGTACAAATTGTTTGGATTGCTTGTTTAAATGGTTGCCTTTCTATTTTGCATTTCATTTGGTCATGCAAAAGCTGATTGATTTTGGGTGTAGGACTGACTTCTAGTTAATTGCTTAATGTTATTTATAAGTGCACTCTCTGTCTCTATCTTGAGACGACCGTACCTTCTGACTATTTATTGCATTTCACAGAACACTATTGACTATGCTACACTGGGTGCATCTTCTAAACTTACTGCTATTCTTCTTACTTATCCATTTCAGGTGGGCATTTTAATTGGTATATAATTGGCAAGTTATTCATTGCTTTTTTATTCAGTTTGGTGACTTGTTCCCCCCCCTTCCCCCAGGTTATTCGATCTCGGTTACAGGTACAAGTTGATCCTGAAGTCAAGAGTATGGAGTTTATATGTGTCTGTTACCTTGTCATATTGTATCTTAAAAAATTCTCAAGTTGACACAGATTAAACTGTTAATGTTACTGGTGGATTTAGAAGAATGAATCCCCTGCAACTTGTTTGTTTACATCTTGCCCTCATTCTTCCTACTAGCTAAAATTTTGTGTATCCTTATTTCACTGCAGCAACGACCAAGTAGAGGAGGAATTCCAATATACACGGACAACTGGCATGTTGTGAAGGAAACTGCAAGGTTAGCTATCACATCCTGGATCTTCAAACCATTTTTTAAAAATTATTTTGTAAATGAGAGATAACTAAACACCGTAACATATATCCCTATAGTGCAGACCAAACCAATCTCATCCATCACATGATATCCAACTCAACCAACAGTAATTAAGTTTTACAATTTCTAATGAATCTTTAAAAATCGATTACTACTTATTACAAGTTTGATATCCAAAAGCTGCTAATACATAAGTAAAGTCCTGAAATGAAAGGAGGAATGCCGACATCCTAAATCATGCCAATCAACGTGGCTGAGGCTCGATACCTGAAAAATAAAGAACATTACGTCCAGTAGGAAGATCTATATCAAAAGATGCATATGGTTGTGCACTTGTGTTACTGTAGAGACACACACATGAATGATGTAACAAATGCTATGACATGTTTAGGAATTGCATCATAAGCCAATTCTATACCATATCATTAGTCAACTTTTCATTTCAGTTCTTTGCTCTTTTCAACATACATTGATGAATTCAAGCAATCATATCATAAGCCAATTTCGGATTACATCATAATTCCTCCTGTTATCATGTTTGGAGTGATAGAACATTATTTGGGTTATTTCCAGCACAGTGACCCATCGGAAAACTATCTGCCTATTCCTCGTATTCTCCGACCAGTCGGGCGGGCTCAGTAAAATCCTCATTGCGCAACATCTTAGATGATATCCATCCAAGGAACAAAATTCACACACACACACACACATATATATATATATATGCTTGTACCAATTTCCAATTTCAATTTCAATTAAAATTCCAAGTCTAATTAATGATTTTAATTTCAATCCGTGAATCCAATTTCAATATCAATTTCCATTTACAATTCCAATTTCCATGTTAGGGCATGTTCCATCCTAACTAAAATTACCAATTTCTTTAATTATAAACCCATACAATTTATATGATTCCATGACTCAATTTGCATATCCACGACCCAATTTAAATAATACGCAATCAATTTGACCATAGGAAAAGAGGAGGGAGAAAAACCCAATTTATGGATTTCATGAAATCCAGTGTTTCCGACTAATTTGGGGATTTTTGCGAATTCAAGACAACCTGAAATTGAAGTTTGCAATGATGTTATACGACCAAAATCAACATTCTTACCGAAGAAATTTCAAAATATAGAGACCCGAAGTAGTTACAAGTTACAACCTTTAGAAATAAAAAATGAATTCAAATTTCCATTGAAGAACACATACAAAGAGGAGAAAAGAAAAAACACACTCATATGTATCAAAGGTATAAAAATACCTACCGAATCAAGCAAGACTTCAAAAACCCTAGGTGATGGTGCTTCGCGAATGAAGGAAACAAGTAGATGGACGCGTAGAGCGTTTCATTCCTCTACCTCCAACCAATGTTCTAAAAGGCGTTAGGCGCTAGGCGGGCGGTCGAGGGGGGCCTAGCGCCTAGGGGCCTAGGCGTTTTTATTTTTTATTAATTTATTAACATAAAATATATAATATTCCTTTTTATCATAGTCCAAAGCATAGTCTTTCACAAAATACACGAATAGTAGGAAAAAAAATAATAGTTCAAACTTGAAAGCATCAATACTATTAAAAAATTATAAAACAAAATATTTTTCATGATAAACTCTATAAGACGTAACTTTTTTTTGATTCTAGGATAAAATTATAGTTTAAATCCCTAAAATTTGAAGAATTTTAAAACCTACACGACGTATTCCAATTTTCCGCCTAGCCCTGCC
>NMUG010006580.1:0-12510 GCA_002855965.1 Monotropa hypopitys | reverse complement strand
TTGTTATTTCCTTTCCTCTTACTTTTAAAGGTTTCACTCGAGTAGTGTTTTACGACGCTTGGTGTCTCTGTGGTTTCTTGTGCATTCAGTGCGAGAATTGCGAGGCAGGAGGATGAAATAGAACTCCGGAAAATAGAGGAGGAAGAGAGACGGGAACGGTTGAGACAAGAGGCAAGGAAGCGTAAGCTGAGCCGTTAATGATGAGTCCAACCCCGACCGTAGATCATCTTGGCTTGCGATGCTGCTCTGCTGAAATATTAACTAAGGTTTCTCTCATATTTAGTGACATTGTTTAGAATTTAGTTTTGATTTCCATTTTCTACTTGTTTTTTGCTAAGGTGTAGTTTATTTCTTTTATTTCTTTTCTTCCAGATGAAAATAAGTTAAAACACAATTGGTCTCACTCAGTAATATGCAGTGTGTGTGTAAAACTATTTTGGTAACAGCCAGAACAAAATAAGCAAACTAAATGGGTTGTGATCAATTTATATTTCATCATATTAGTTCTGATCAATTGTGAAGAAACCACATGGGTCCCCTTCATTTGTCATGAAATCATCCTTTGATATAATTTTTTTTTTGTAAATCGACTCCGTATTATTTGATATTTATGATTTTGTGTCGCATTGCCATTTTTTGTGTGTTTTCATTATCTTGATGAGAGGAATGAGGAAAACATAAAAATGTGACTGAAATTGAAAAATTTTAGATATAAATTTGAACTTTTTTCATCATTGGTGCTTTTTTGAAGCTTTTGGTTGCAGTTTTTAAATTTTTAGATTTCTTTTGTCCAGACAAATAGTTTAATCCAAAAATTATGACCTGCATTTAATACGAATTAAGATAAAATAATTATGACTCGATATTTTGTTACAAAAATTTATGCTGGTGAAAATATTTTTGGGAAGAATTTTAGTCAAGGGGAGAAAAAATGGAACATATTTTGTTTGTGTTCTTTTTGGAAAAGAAATTTGTCAGAGTTGAATTGTGATAATTTATTTATGTAGGAATCTGCTGTAAAAACAAGATTTATGTGAAAAAGAGAAATGGTGCATGGAATGTAAATAGAGTGTTTTCCATAGTTCTAATTTTGTTGGTTAATCTTTTAAAAAAATGTTACATGCTTTTCAAAACGACTTCGTTTTAGAGTTAGACCACACAAAATGTTGGGTCCAAAATGACACTTGTTTTGGATCACTTCCTGTGCGAGAGGGTAAAATCTGGATCTTGGTTACTTCTGTAGATGATCTGTGAGGGTAAAATCTAGATCTTGGTTACTTTCATAGATGAAATGCTTTGACGGGATTGATTTGGATTTTTTGTTAATTTGTTTTACATTCTTTTCTGTCTCTGCACTCATAAATATGGTTAGAGAATTTTTTGTCGCTTTTGACCGAAACTCTTCGATGATTAAGTTAATTCTTTATTGAGAAAAAATTCTATGAAAAGCCAAATGGAAGTCTGATAGCAAATTAGCATGTGTTTTTTTTATATGTTGAACTTTTGTTTTTATATAGACCTTTTGAATTATGAGCTTCTCGTTGGTAATCGAGAACTGAATGAGACTTCTTATCTCCCTTTTTCGGTAATCTGAAATCTTTCCCGGATTCTCACCGGACGTTTTTCTTTTTGGGAGATCTTTTTCCTTTCCTAATATGGCACGTTTTCCTTTAACTATTCACGCCTCCCAAATCCACGGGATTCTGTTGGACACGTGTGTCGATCGCTACCCATTGATCGATCGACACTTGTACATGTTGCATGCTACATAGGATGTACTGGTAACTTCGTCCCGCACTGTCAGGATGTTTAGCCGCACAAGGTTAACCTTATTCGCAGTGCGAGTAAACTAATTTGTATGTGGTTGACTATATCAGAGATTCACCTACATACGTTTGATTGTATAATTTCTCTTTCGCACTGCCAAGATGTCATGCCACACAGGATTGACCTAATCCATAGTGCGGAGAACTAATGACACGTGGCTTTCTGTATCGACCAAACGGACTACACGTGCCATACTACTAGCTAGTGTCGAGGGACTCCGAATTTGTCTTTACATGTGTCTAATCCTGATTTATCATATCAAAATTGCCCCCAATTTTGACTACTTTAGTCACACATCCGGAGTGGACAAAGTTAGACAACCAGCCTATATGATGTTGTTCCATTAAGCGATAAAGTCCAACCGTCATTTTTATGTTGTGGCACTAATTAATGCACAATTAATGCAATGGAGCCCAGGCCCGTCTTTTGATGGGGCTCGACTCTCCACGCAAATCGCGTCTTCGATTTAAATGTTGCATTTATCCTCAAATCGCCCCTACTGTCTCTTTATCTCTCGAAAACTTCTGTGCACCAGAGCTCTCGGGAACCCTAGTTTCTCTGCACTTTCTTCTTTGTAAGTCCTTCTCGTTTCCTTCCTTCGATTTTCTCTGAAAAATCCCTTTTTGATTCCCTTCGAGTCCTTATTTGACGAAAATGGGCTTCTTTCGGTCTCTCATTGACACCCCTGAAAAAATTGAGCATTTCCGATGGGATTATGGGATTCTAGATGATGTTGCTATCATCTTGGCTCGTGAAGGGTACCTCCGGAGCTCTGCAGACAGCAACTCCCTCCACATCCCGGTAATCCAAGTTGATGTTGGGGTGCGATTTCCTCTTCACCATCTTCTGAGGTATTTTCTTTCTTACCTGAACTTGACGTTGATGCAAGTGGCGACCAACATAGTCCGGGCTATGATGGGTGTCACTGCCTTGAATTTGATCACCAAATCTTGGGTTAGCATTTAGGAGTTATACTACTACACCGTCAACCACACCCGGGACGTTATGTGGTATTTGAAAGTCCATTTTGAAAGGGGTCAAATTAGTGATATGGCTTCCGAACTCTACACAGGGGATGGCGACGATTTCCTCATTGTGACATAGAATTGGGAGTTCACTTCCAGATCTAAGAGGGAACACCCAGTTCCCCGTTCAGATGGGTCCCCTCGTCAATAACTCTCTCTACTTACATTCATTCTTTTTTTCTGTTGTTTTCTGGACATTAACTAAACTCTATCTCTCTTTTGCTGTTGCAGATCCCTTCGTCAATAAGAACTCCCTTCACAACAAGTTTGTGAAGACCAAGGAAGTCTCCAAATCCATGAATTTTGTCCTTCCGACCGGGAAGCTGATAGACCGGTCCATCGAGAAGCTTCTTGGATACGTGTACCGAGGATACCGCGGTGTGTGGCAACCTGGATTGGACCTTGACATAGCCCCTGTCGAGCTCGGTATTCCCTATAGAATTTCCCTTCCAGATCACGAGGTTACCGTCGCTGATCCACAACCCATAAACATCAAAGCGCTAGACATTCTACAAGAGGTAGAATAGTGGGAGACCCCTTCTTTCCCTGGACCCGATTGGGACAACTACATGACCTCCTTCAATTTTCTGAACTTGTACAAGTCGGACCTCAAAGCTCGGTCTCCTACACCTCCCAAAAGGGTCGCACAATCTTCCTTCGTTGCTTATGTTGCTGCTACTGTTGATACTGTGTGGCCACCCCCAATCCCTGTTGTCCCTGTCAACCAGGTCCCACCACCTCCTCCTCCTCCTGCTGCTCCTGAGGCGGCTGATCAGCCTCCTCGTACTCATTTGAGGTCCAAGGATCCAACTGATCCGTCTAAGAAACTACCAGCTCTAAAGAGACTGAGGAGGGCGAGCTCACCCGAACAGATAAGGGGAAATTTGCTGATGCTGACGATGCATGGTCTCCCATCCTTATGAAAGATGATGAGACCCCGGTCAAGAGGAGTGACCGGCTTTTGGACTGGTTCACTGCCTTCAGGGTAGCCCTATGAAAAATCTGAAACCAATGCTAGAAAGATATTCTAATGAAGCTCAAGACATTATTTCATAATTGAAAATTGAATTACAACTCAGAAACTTTTCAGAGAATTCAGCCACTAAAACAACAAGCTAAGCTATCCTTTTTATAGATTTCTGTAACGGACTTAGACTAATACAACTACTAACTTCCTAACTGACTTAACAATCAACTGATATCTAAGTTATTGTTGATCTGATCTGGATATAGCTGGATGATGAGCTGGACGTTCATTGCTTACTTGAACTATCTGCTTACACTTGTTCTTTCGGAAGAACCATCTTCCTTTACCAGAAATCCACAACTCATGCATGACTGTGATAATTGAGTTTAAGCTGTTCTACAAGAAGAACAGACTTACATTACTGGAAGTCCACCTTTGTATACTTAAACAGATGTGCTGATATAAATTCCTTAACATTCCCCCTCAAGCTCATGTCGAGCTTCGAGACATGAGCAACATAGAAGATCAATAATATGATGCCTCTAATTAGAAGAAAATGAATTTTGAAATGATGATTTTGAAACAACTGAAAGGATCATTTTGAGAAGAAGAGATAGAAAATTGAAGATGACGGAATTTTGAGAAGATTTGTTTTTACCAACATTTGTTGGATTTGAAAATGAATAAATTTGGATAAGATGAAACAAGAAAAATAAAAAATGAGCAAATCAATGTTTGTTGAGTCTCAAATGATTGAAATTTCAAAACAAGAAAGGCTTTCTGTCAATTAGACGAACTTTGATTTTTTAACTGGACTTTTGAAAAATGTTTCAGAAAAGAGAAGATTGAAAACAATTGATATGAGATAAGAAGATTGAAAATAACCTGAGCTGTTAAGCTGATCTGGTTAGAGGAAAACAAAAGATTGAAAACAATTGAAAAGATGATTGAAAAACATTCAACTGTTAAGCTGTTAAGAAAAGAAAAGATTGAGACAATTGAAAATGCTTAGCTATTAGGCTTAAGGAATGAGAAAAGAATATAATAAAACAAATTGAAAATGATTTGAATAGCTAAGCTGTTAAGCTAAGCTTTTGAGAAGACAAGCGAAAATTGAGATGACAAGAGCTATCAGTTGAGATAAGATTGAAGAAATGAGAATAGCTAAGAAAAAAGTGATGATAACAGTTAAACTGTTAGGCTTTAGCTTTTAAGAAGAACTGAGAAAAGAGTAATGAGAATAGCTAAGTTATTAGGCATTAGTTTTTAAGAAGAAGTGAGAAGTAAATGCCTGTTAAGGCTTTGATTAAGAAAATAGAAGATTGAGAAGAAAATCTAGAAACATTTGGAGAAGTTATTCATGACAAATGTTGAAAGAAGAATGAAGAGAACACACTTGGTGTGGTTTCTCTAGCAAGTGTTGAAAAAAAAAATTTCAAAAATGGCAGAAGTTTTTGTAGAGACAATGTGATGGTCCCGGTGTATTGACTTCTTCTGAACCAAGTGATTTACCGGGAAATTAGCTTTGTTTTTTCGAAAAAAGAAGAATTCCTTAAGATGTTGAAAATGCTTGATGTGTAGACTAAGAAGTCCTTTACAGGAAAAATGCATTTTTATTTTCCGAAAAAACAAGAATTTCTTCAGCAGTAGACTGACTTCATCTTAAGCTTGCATCGAGCACCAGCTCCTTCAAATTGATCTGAATCCTTTGAAATTGAGCAACAATTAGACTTTACATTCAAAATTTCAAACAGAATTAACAAAACGACCATTGATTCACTAAAAATTCTTCAATGCAAGCTTATGATCTGTAAACAAATAATAGATTGACCATTGATTCATCAGAATCCTTCATTAATGCTAATTTCTTCAGATTTCAACTCAACAATCCAATCACTATAATCGTAGATCAAATCACTAAGACTGATTGCACTGATAAACAGATAGAGCAAACAATCTCTGAAACAAAGCTAATTCGAGTAGCTAAAACACATTCAGAGAATTATCTGAAGAGAGAATTAGGATTGGATAGATCGAGCTTCAATTGTCTTCAATGTTGCCAATCGTTGATGAGAAGAGTGATCAATAGCAGTTTACAAACTATGTTGAGCTGATCAGAAGTTTTAAAACACTGATAAATCAAAATCATCAATTGATTTGATTTGATTCACTGAAATAAAAAGATATTACAGTTGATTTGAAGAAAATTGAATTGTATTGACCAATTCGATCTAAGAATTCTTCAATTTGAACTCGTCTTCTGGTTTGAACATTACAAAACTGACGAATGAGTTTAAAAAGAGAAACGATCAAAGTTTAAAGATGCTATGCTTTACTAATTGATGATCTGATTTACAGTGATGAGAAATTAACTTGCTTGATTAAAGAGAATTCAAATGATGTTAATGATGATCAGATAGGGATCTTCACTCCTGAGAGTTTTAGCAACTCGGATACCATGTGGAAAATTTGAAACCAATGCTAGAAAGATATTCTAATGAAGTTCAAGACATTATTTCAGAACTGAATTACAACTCAGAAACGTTTCAGAGAATTCAGCCACTCCAACAACAAGCTAAGTTATCCTTTTTATAGATTTCTGTAACCGGCTTAGAATAACACAACTACTAACTTCCTAACCGACTTAACAATCAACTGATAGTTGAGTTGTTGCTGATCTGATCTGGATACAGCTGGATGATGAGCTGGACTTTCATTGCTGACTTGAACTATCTACTTACACTTGTTATTTCAGAAGAACCATCTTTCTTTACCGGAAATTCACAACTCATGCATGACTATGATCATTGAGTTTAAGCTGTTCTACCTGAAGAACAAACTTACTTTACCAGAATTCCACCTTTGTATACTTAAACAGACATGTTGATATGAATTCCTTAACATGCTACAATGGTACACAAGGATGTTGCAGATGAGTCCAAGACTCCCATAGGAGCCTTGTCCCAGAATGTTTTCTCTTATTGTTTGAAGGTTCTGATATTCTTAACTATTTCCTGCATTCTTCCCTTCTCGATTCCACATTACTTTGCGTATGCTAACATTTCCTCTCTTCCTTTTAATAGGCCTTGCAGTGCGCACCTAGTTCTCCAACAGGTACAATCACCTGCATACAAAGAGTATCCAAGAGTCCGATCGACTGAAGAAAGTAATGGCCTTGGCCAAAAGGACTGAGGATAAGGTCCATATTCTGTCCAAGAAATATGAAGAGGCCTCTTACGCTCTTGCTGTAGAGAAGGAAAACCCCCAAAATTGGAGGTTGTCCTGGCCCAGGCTGAGAAAAAAGAGCTAAGCCACACTAGATAAGATGAGGCCTGATGCCTGTACCGAGATGGAAAAAAGGGCCAAGGCTTTCGAAGCTGAGAAGTCTGCTGCGACGGACAAATACAAGGTCAAATCATTAGAGCTCGAGCATGCCCGTGCTGAAATACAGAAGGCTAAACTTGCGGCAGAGCATGCCTATGATCAGGGCCATGCCAAAGGGTGGGAGGTAACTACCTCCAACTATACTGCTCAATTATTTGAGCAATTACCTCATCTAAAGGACCTCATATTTGTGGAGATGTGAGGCATCGCCATGGATGCCTGCGGCGTGGAAGGGGATTCTCCTCTTAGGATGGAGATTCCCTTTCCAAGCAAGGCCTTATCTGCAGAGCCAACCCTTACTCCTGATGAAGAAACAGGTCCTGATGCTCCTTCTGGGCCTGTAACTATCGCAGCCGAGCAAGCCCCTGTGAATCCGTAAGGTGCAACCCCAGTCCAACCATCTGCAAATCTTGATGTTACTAATACTCCAGTTGCCGGTGTTTAAGACTTTCAGCAACCAAAGATTGTTAATGTCTAGATAGGATTCTCCTTTTCTGTTTCTTTATTTTCTGCTCCTTTCTTTTCTTGTCTTGCTCTTTCACTGTTCGGATGATGTATGAACTTAAAATATCAACGAGTTGCTATATCCTGTCTTCTTTATCTGACTATTATTTCTTTGCTTCGTCATTTCTTTTTTGTACTTTAAATTTTCTACAAATAAAGATGTCATTGGAACACTTGTTCCCTTAGGGATAACTTTCTGCATTTGAGTCGCACTACAGCTATTGGGTTCCTCACCTGGTTTTAAGCCTTGGGACATCTTGGGACATTGTCTCTTCAAAGATGGATTTTTCATCCAAGGACCACTACAGCTCTTGGATTTCTCACCCATTTTAAGCCTTAGGGAACCTTGGAACATCTGTCCCCTAAAGATGACGTTTTCTGCTAAGGACCACTGTGGCCCTTGGGTTTCTCACCCATTTTAAGTCTTGGGGCATCTTGGAATATCTGTCCCCTAAAGATGTCTTTCTCGGATAAGGACCACTGCAGCCCTTAGGTTTCTCACCCATTTTAAGCCTTGGGGCATCTTGGAAAAATTTGTCCTATAAAGATGACTTTCTCGGCTAAGGACCACTGCGGTCCTTGGGTTTCTCACCCATTTTAATCCTTGGGGCATCTTGGAATATTTGTCCCCTGAAGATGGCTTTCTCAGCTAAGGACCACTATGGCCCCTAGGTTTCTCACCCATTTTGAACCTGGAACTTCTCACTCCCTGTAAGATGGCTTTTGGTTTGGGACCATTGTGGCCCCTAGGCTTCCTGCCCAATTCAAGATCAGTTCCTTGGGATTTCTAGTCCTCTAAAGTTTCCGAGCTCGAGAACAATGATCATGGGCCTTCTCAACCCATTCTAAGTATTCTCTACTTGGAATCATTTCCCCTAGTGAGTAAGTGAAGGCTTGCCGAGTGTTTGTTTCCTTACTCCTTGGATCTTGCCTAACAGTTGAGAGTATGGATTGAGAGAAAAAGGACTTTCATTGAATGATATGTTGTCAATACAAAAGGCTGATTCCATTTTTACTAGAAGAACTTTTTAAAGTTTGAGACATTCTAGGTGCACGGGATCTTGTCTCTATCCAGATCTGTTAATCTATAAGCCCCCTAGCCTACCCTCCCAATCACTTTGTAGGACCCTTCCCAATTTGGCCCAAGCTTCCCATCCACTGGATCCTTCGTGTTGCCAAGGACCTTTCTTAAAACCAAGTCACCAACTCTGAATTCCCTTGGGTGTACCTTTCTGTTATGGAATTTGGACAGTTGTTCTTGATAGGAGGCCAGCTTGATGAGTGCCCTTTCTCTCTTCTCTTCTGATAGGTCCAGTTGTATAGCTAGAGCATTTTCATTACCCCATATTCCACTAAGTCAGTGCGGATGGTGGGGATGCTAACCTCTAATGGAATGACTGTTTCTGTCCCATAGGCTAGGAAGAAGGGTGTTTCACCAGTGGACCTCCTGGGTATTGTACGGTAAGACCAGAAGACTAGGGATAGTTCATCCACCCATCTTCCCTTAGCCTTGTCTAACCTTTTCTTGATGCCATCAAGGATTGTCTTGTTAGATGCTTCTGCTTGTCCATTGCACTACGGGTAGCTGACAGAGGCATAAAAATTCTTGATCTTGTATGTTGAACAAAATGTTTTGAACTTGTCTTGGAATTGCGTATCATTATCTGATACAATGGAATATGGAATTCCAAATCTAGTGATGATGTTCTTCTATACAAACTGTTCTATATTGCACTCAGTGATCTTCGATGGCGTATCTGCTTCAATCAACTTGGTAAAGTAGTCTGCCCCACTAGTAGATATTTCTTCACTTCTTTGTCTTTCTGCATGGGTCCCACAATATCCAGGTCCCACTGAACAAAGGGCTATGGACTTGTGAGAGGTGTTATGTCTACTGAAGGAGCACGAATAATTGGAGAGAACTTTTGACACTTCTCACAATTTATGACATAGACTTTGGCATCTTCTTGCATGTACGTCCGCCACCAGTGTCCCTAAGAGATGGCCTTGTGTGCTATTGAACGTCCTCCTATGTGATTAACGTACACCCCCTCATGGATTTCGTAAATAAATCATTGCACAAGGTCTGGGTATACGCATCGTAAGTACGACCCTGTGAAAGACTTCTTGTAAAGGACTTTATCTGGTGAGAGTCAGTACCTTGTTGACTTGATCTTTATCTCGTGTGCTTCTTTCTTGTCTGTGGGGAGTTCATATTTTATTAGGTAAGCGATGATTAGATCCATCCAGCTCGGGCCTATATCCAAAACAAAAGTGTCTTCCAAGTCCTTTGTTTGGATGCTCAGCTGGGTTAGGGAATTGTGGTGACCGGACCCACGCACTGGGGAGAAAATTGTCATAAAACTTCACCTACGAGTCGGCCATACGGACCATCCAAACCGGAGGTTCCCGCATTGTGTCCGGCCATCAGCGTCCGGACCATCAGCGACTCACAGAACCAAATGCAAGGGCACCGATCGTTAGGTGTCCACGGCCGAAGGGCTCGCAGCCTGGCCGACCGCCAATGTCCGGACAGACGTCCTCCGGTGACACTTTGCCACTGCTCTCGACTTGCTGCCAAACGAGCCAGATCACCCGGAGGACTACCCTCCTGTCACTATCGTGGGGATCCGACCGAGATGCCCCGTCCGTATGGTTCAACCCGGTCCACCAACCGTCCAGGCCCACCCTTGGGCCCTCGACATGCGGCCCACTCAATATTCGTGAGCCCCAAGCCAACATCCCCCTATAAATACCCCCTATGGGTACTATTCACAGGATCCTGATCCTTATCCTGATCTCTGATCCCCGACCGCTACCGTCCGGCCTCCTTCGATTATTGCTTTATCTTCCCAAACAGTTGCTAACTTAAGCATCGGAGGCCCCGTTGGTAAAACCCCACCGGCGGGCACTAATCCTTGTTTTGCAGGAGCCAAACAGGAGGACCCTTTTGTTTGATTGCAGGGACCACACAAGCCGCCGGACGAAACCGACTTCCCACATCCGAAGGCTCAGCAGCCGTAGAGAATCCTCAGGCAGAAACAGGTCACCACAATTGGCGTTCACAGTGGGACCCTACACCAGTGTCAGTGGGAATCAGTTGTCTGCCCTTCTCTCTAAGCTGCTCACATGGAAGACGGAAACACTACCCCGATGGGCCAGGACTCCACTCTTCCCATCGGTCTGGCCCAGCCTCCCCCGCAACATGTTTCCATGGGGCTTTTCTCCTCTCCGACCGGCCTTACGCCGGAGCTAGGATTGGCCTACGCCGCGGCCGTGGACCAGATGTTGAAAGAAAGAGACGCGGAAATTGCCAAGCTTCGGGAACAGGTGGCTCGGGCGACCAACATCGCCGATTCCGCCTCACGATCCTCAGGACAGCAGCGGAGGAGGCGCAAATCAAGGGAAGACAGGGAGCGCAAAGGAAAGGGAGTGGCCGAAGGACAAGAGCATCAGACGGACCACTCGGATGGCAACAACAGGTGCCCGAAGCGTCATGAGTCTGTCCCTCTTTACATTTACGAAGGTGGGGAGTTCGTTGAGGTCCACCCGCAAGACTTCTGGCCGGAAATAGAGGACTCCGGTCAGCAAAGGGAGAAGCGACATCGCGACTGGGAAGAAAGGCACCGGCACCACTCTCCGGTTTTTGACGACGACCAAAGGGAGCATCGGCGCCACCAAAGGGACCACCATGCCGAGAACCCTCCGGGCAGGCCCTTCAGGCTGTCGATGCTCGCCTGGAGCAGCTCAGTCTTTCCCCCTTCTCCTGAACCATCGACTCGGCCGTCCTTCCTCCTGGTTTCAGCTTGTCCAAATTCACCAGATACGATCCAAAAACCGATGCCTACACCCACCTCATCTACTACAGACAGATAATGGCTCTTTACTCTTCAAGTGACGCCGTCCTGTGCAAGGTCTTCCCTACGAGCCTTGGCACCTTGGGCTCACTCTGGTTCAACAAGCTTCCTTCCCGGTCAATCCGGAGCTTAGAGATCTGGAGAGGACCTTCCTTGCCCGCTTTGTCACAAGTGGCAAGCAGAAAAAAGAGGTCGACTCTCTGATCAGCCTCCTGAAGTGACCGGACGAGACCCTACGGCAATATGCCGACCGGTACTGGGAGCTTTACAACGACATCCAGAACTGTGATCAGGGAGTCGCCACTTCCTCCTTCAAGCTGGGCTTGGAATTCGAAAGCCCCATGCTCCGGGAGCTTATGCTCCATCCTGCGGAGAACATGGATGACCTGATGCAAATGATTGACAAGTTCTGTCAATAGGAGGACCTTCTGGCCGAGCGTGCCTCTATTCGATCGTCTCAGGCACAGCCTGCCCCTGCCCAACACAACCGGAGGCAGGTCAACATGGTAAAAACAAGGGATAGGAAGCCCCCCAAACTGGAGGACTACATGGCGGAGACCACGGTTTTCACAGAGCCAATCTACATCGTCCTCCGGCTGATCAGGAATGAGCCGTTCTTCAGAGAGCCGGATCACAAGCTGGGAGAAAGGCACCCCAATGGGAAGGCCTACTGCTCTTACCACCGGGAAAGGGGACACTTCACAACCTCCTGCCTGCCTTTCAAAGCCTACCTGGAGCATCTAGTCCGACAGGGCCATCTTGACAAATGGATCGACCGACACAGGACACCGGCCGCCAGACCCAATGCATGCCAGGAAAACCAGGGTGAAGAGCTTATCCCCATGATCCCTTGATCCGGCGAATGCCGAACGAATCCCCCCATACTGTAATACGTTCTTCTTTTACTATTATCCAATGAAGTACTCTTTTTGTCTTCCCTTCTTTG
>NMUG010006579.1:0-12511 GCA_002855965.1 Monotropa hypopitys | reverse complement strand
GGATATCACCATTTATGTTTTCTGGTGCTCCTCGATTCACCATTTCCTTTCTTGAGAACCAATCTCAAACAATCAACAACAATATTCAAGTATCGAATGATAAATTGAAAGAAAAGAATATAAGTCATGCAACACTACTTAACCCACTTCTCGCACCTTTTTACATTCATTCGATTATTGGGTTTACTTGAATGAAAACACCCTCATGCAATGACTTGATCATACACATCCCCATATTTCGATTTTAGGTTCGATAATACAATTACACACCCATACACAAATTCGAACACACATTCATTCTGTTATGCGTTATCAATAGAAATCCAAATCATGAGATCCTACGAAATTCACACCTATTTTTACACATTTTTAACAATGATGAATTTATGTAAATATGTACCCCCGCACATATACACACTTCCATTTTACACAATTCCTATATAAACATGTCATTCTCAACAACAAAAATCAAACTTATACAATATTTACATCATGACACAGTACCTCTACGCGGGTACAACACACACTGATTATTGATAAAACATGCAAATCCACAATAAATCCCAAATCACCCATGTGAATATACATGTGTTTACTCGAACCCTCGTGGATACACGAATGTATCAAATATTAACAAACCCACCACAACTCCTCACACCCATACACAAAAAGGAAATTTATACACCATATATCATATAGATTTAATGTAAGGCCTATGTCGTGTTTAAAGATATTAATAAATAATTATTGAGATTTAGAATAAATTCTTGAATTTAAGAAATGATTAAAGATATTTGGGAATTTTTGAGGAATTTTTATAAAGATTTTTGTAGATTAAATGGAGTTATTTAAAGCATTAGTAATAAGATAAAGCTGATTGAAAGGTTCAATAAGTTCATGGGGCCTAAATGAAAGAATTTGAGGTAGGAGGGGAGAAGTGTAATTAAGTAAGAAAAGATGGTTTTGAACTATATGGTGTCGTGAAGTTAGAATGGGGGTCTATATAGATACAAAATGGTATCTATCGCAGGGGATTCGTGGCATAGGAATGGGTTATGTAATCTTTGACATGTGAAGAAATTGGACAAGGTTATCTGCATGTGTGGTGGTGGCAATTCCTTAACTAGAAAGAGAATTCTTCTGTCATTGCCGTGAAAAAAATTATCAGTAGAGTTTATATATGAATAACTTTCATGTGGGAATGAAGTTAGCAGAATAGAAAATTGTTTTGTAAATTAAATGTGAGATTAAAGAATAAAGTTTAGTTGTGTCTGAGAGAGAGAGTGTATGTGAGATTGATTTTGTTGGCTACAGAGGGATTTTAAGAGGAAGATGACGATGAACAGTATTGAGGAAAGTCTTGAGTTTATAACTTAGCTTCAAAATTTTTGAACGCTCAATTAATGTATGTTTCTAAGAAGCAAGTTGTGTAGATTAGTTTTGAATGAATATTAAGAAGATTAAGATTCTGATTCGTAGAAGATTTGCGAGGAAGGAGATGAATAGTGGAGGGGAGAAAGAAGAACCAAGTTCGCGGAAATTAGTTCTGATTTTTGTATCGATCATTTGAGGTAAGATCTCAAAAATCCATGTAAATAGTTTTGTTCCAAATTAATTGTAGAACATCTGTTCAATTTTGAGAACAATCGAATTAGAATTGGTAGGTGAATCGAGGAAAAATCAGAAACCAAGTTCTGTAGTTTTTCCCTGTAACGACCCGTATTTTCTAAATACATTTTCGGAATTTAAATTCATAATTCTAATCGACTCTTGGATTCCTTGGCTTAGGTTGATGATTAGAATGAAGTGTTGAACTCCTTCTCGGTCCATCCATATGGTTCATATTTGATTCGGAGTGTCTCGGGGAAGTCCCGGGAGAGTTTGTCTTAGAAAAATTACATCAGGAGGTGTTTGCATCGGTGCAAAGTAAGTTTGCACCAGTGCAGGGTGTCCTTTGGAGTTTGCATCGGTGCAAGGAGAGGTTGCATCGGTGCACAAAACTCACTATTCTGTCTGGATTGGTTTGCATCGGTGCAAAGGAGGTTTGCACCGATGCAGGGGAGTTTGCATCGGTGCAGTGGAAGCTTGCACCGGTGCAGAAGCCTTCTGTTGGATTCCAGTGCAGGTTTGCACCGGTGCAGAGAGGGTTTGCACCGGTGCACAGAGCCCAGAATTGGCTCATTAAGGGATGTTTTGTCATTTCAAGTGGGGGCTATATATATGTCATTATACATGATTTTGATCATCTTCCTCACATTTTTGCCCTAGCTCTTCTCTCTACCTCCATGGGAGCTCTCTCCCTTCCTCTCTCTAAGTTTTAAGGGTCATCCGAACCTCTCCCGAAAATCTTGCAAGGTTTAACGTCGTTCCCTATGCCGAGGGCTTTCCGGCAACGTAGGTGGCGAAGTCGTTCTCCAAAATTTTCGGGTAAGTCAATTTGTAAGTGGTTTTCTCATGTTGGCTATTTGGAGACCTTGCTTCCCCTTGATTTCCCCTTTCCATTGATGTGCATAGGTTCGTTAGTGTCGATAACTTCGCAGCTAAGGTTTCCGCCATTGTTGGAGCTTGAGGTAAATACACCTTTATCTTGTATTTGTGTGATTATGTTAGATCACCTAATTTAATTGACAAGATTAAAATCAAAGGTTTTCTTAAAAACCCATGTTTTGGAAATCATGAAATCTACATGTTTGATTAAATGAAATTGGACTCATCCTTACATTGGATTACAGTGTTCTTGGTGGTTGTGAGATTATTTGATAGTCGATTTCATGTCTAGGACTCATAATTGAATTATCGGAGTTTGATGGAAAATTGGGGGTTTTGTCATAGATGTTTAATTTTGTAGAATTGAGCGGTGATCTTGTGCCCGTCAGGTGTTCGATAGAATGCTCGAGAGACTTATGAGTATAAGTCATGGTTTTCTAGAGTTGTCGAATTTGGTTAGACCCTTGTGCGCGGTCTCGGATGAATTGGGTGATCTTACTTAGGCCCTTGTGTGTGTGGCCTTGGATGTTTTGGGAAATATTACCTAGGCCCTTGTGTGTGGCCTTAAACCTATGGGTGATGAATTGGATGTTGGATTAGGTGTCCTTCGTGACTAGGATCCTTGAGTGCACTTATGCACAATAGGTGTTAAGTGATATGCCTTAGTGAAGAGGATTGGGTATCGATGTGTGAACTCGTCACACTTGGATTGGGAATTCGTCCCTACGATGTAGTACCCTTGGATTGGTTGATTGGATGGCTAGACTTGAAGTCTATGTGTTGATGTGTGAAATCGTCACACTTAGGTGGGAACTCGTCCCCTTGAAGTGAATTTGTCACTAGGATTGGGAAACTCGTTCCCTTTGATTGAACTCGTCAACCTTGTAAATTTACCTATTAAACAACCACCAAAAATAACGTGGTGTGTGGATGACCAAATGATGTGGTCTTCAAATGTTTGAAATTCAGTGCATCCCTCGTGGCACTTTGTGAGTTAGTGTATTCCTTGTGACACCTTGTACTTCGGTGCATTCCTCGTTTCACCTCGTGTGATAGTGCATCCCTCGTGGCACTTCGTGTGATGGTGCATCACTCGTGGCACCTCGTGTGTTAGTGCATTACTTGTGGCACTTCGACGTGAGTGAGTCCATCCTTGTCCTCGCCAAGGAGACTCTAAATCGATCTCGGGCTTAATGGTTTTCCAAATTGGTTTTCAAAGTGATGGTCCATGTTTGGGGTAGGCTAGTCTTTACTCGTGGGACGGTTCGAGACTCATGTGACGCTTTTAATGTGTAGTCCACGTTGGGGTAAGCCAGTCCTTATTTAGTGAGGCGGTCGAGACTCGTGTGACTTAATTTCAAAGTGATGTTAAGCCGGGAGTCGAACAAACTATTAAAGCAAGATAAATAAATTCACCAACGTGTGCCTATATATATATATCTATATAGAGGATTGGAAAGGATAGGTGATAGCCATAGTGATTTGGTGGATTGTGTGGGCATAAGCTAAGTCGTGGAATTAGCTAGTCATTGATGTTTGGCTAAGTCATAGAATTAGCTAGTCGTTCACATTTGGCTAAGTCGTGGAATTAGAAAATGGTGGAAACGTAGTTCATCGCGGATATTCGAAAGTATTTGCATTGTAGTAGATGGGTTGTGTTCTTGGAAGTGTCCTCCCTAGATAATGTGATAGTTTACCATGTCGTTGCGATCGTAGTTGAGGTCCTTGACCCTTACGGCTTGTACTAGTGTGTGTTGCCTAGTCGTGTGGATGAGGGTACTTGGTAAAGAGAGGGTTGTGACTTATGTTGTTGTTGGCCTTCAGTGAGGTTAAATGGTTGGGTTATCATTTGGTATACTTATGTGAATAAGAGACTTGGTTAGACTTGTGAGTCTTGATTTGGAAAGTGACTTGATAGTGGTGTTTGAGATTGTGTGAGTAATGGTATGCTTGGGATTGCATCATAGAGATTCACACCATATGTACATGTCACCATAATTGCATTTGCACTTGATAGGTGCATATTTGCTAGGTCTTTATGACTTAAACTTTTTTTTAATAGTTTTCTGCAGGTTTGCTTGGTTTGGTTGCTTGTAGCATGGGTTGTCTTTGGCTTGATCTACTTTCATTCACTAAGGAGCATTCTATTGTACTTCATTTTTATATCATTGTAATAAATCTCCTATTTTCCCCTTGTAGCCTACGATCATCCCCTTTTATTTAAAGAGTTGTAATGTCATTTCACTGCAAGCAAGTTTTATGTAAAAGTATGGTTTATCTCAATTTCAAGTAAGTTTCAAATTGTAAAAGATTTGCAAAGGAGTGGTTTTATTATTCACGGCCCCTTGTTATGCGGTTTGGTAAAATATAGTTTTGTAACTAATCATTCTTTTATCCCATTTAAAAAAATTGTTTGAAAATCCAGGGCATGACAACTTGGTATCAGAGCTTTCTTTCGAAAACCTTGGAACTTTGGGTAGATTTTTATTTCAATGGGTTCTTCATGTGCTTTCCATGAAGTCTTTTGCTTGTATTTGCATGCATTGAGAGTTGCATGGCATTAGTATGCCCTTGTTTGAGGCATAGGAAGTTGGCATTAGTATGCCCTTGTTTGAGGCATAGAATTTGGTATTGTACTCGGATGAGTTTGGTTTCCGCTAATATATTGGAAATTCTATACGTGGTTACGTATGTAGGTTGAGTATGTGGTTATGTTTCCTAGCATATGATATGGTTTGGCTCATAGTTTGTGTGTAGAGATATATGAGCATAATTCTATTGTGGTTTGAGCATTGAACGTGTTGTTTGTGTGCTTGCTAAGAATTATCATCGTTAGTGCTTCGGTTGTCGATATGGTTGCTCGTCAGAGAGGTCATAGGATTTGTCAGGCATGTTGAGAAGTCCCGATGGAAGATGTTCGCGATAAGAAAAACGTTGAAGTGGGTCAAGAAGAAACAGTGGATCCTAGATTATTTGTGAGGCAGCATGTTGAGGCCATGGTTGAGGCCACCAGAGCAGTTCAAGCCCTAGGGCTAGGGGTGTTAGCCATGTGATTGAGGCTTTGCGCGAGTTCCACACTATGAACCCTCCTAGTTTCAATGGAGAGGGTGAGCCTATTGAGGCCAATCATTAGATTTCCGGAATTTGTAAGGCATTGGACACCCTTCAGATTCATGAAGACGAGTTATAGGTATCTTTTGCATCATACCAGTTGGTCGGTGAAGCCGGTGAATGGTGGAATTCCATTGTTGAAGCCAAGAAAGATGTGTAGAGATTGGCTAGAGTTGCGGATCCTGGATTAGTTGATGAGAATGTTGGTGCCATTTTATGGGAACATTTTGTTTCTACTTTCGAGGATCAGTACTTTCTAGAAGCTTTTCGCGAGTATTTGAGGATGCAGTTTGAGTTGTAACAGCAGGATGATAGGACGGCCTCTCAATACGCGAACAAATTCCAATCTTTGTCCCGTCTTGCTCCAGAGTTGGTTAGTTCGGAGGATCGTAAGTATAAATGATTTGAGCGGGGTCTTCGTCTCTCTATCCAGAGACTCATCGTTGGGCAGTGTATTCGTTCGTTTTCCACTATGTTGGATCGTGCCAAAGCAGTTGAGCCTATTTGCAAGGACGAAGAGGAAGAAGTTAGAGTGTGGGAGCCTCGTCAGCAATCTTTTGTTTCAAATTCGATGTCTTCTTCAGGCAGTTTTGGGAGGAAGCGGCTTAGAGATCGTTCTTTTTCTCGGAGTCAGTAGGGTTCTCAGTCCCTTGTCAGCATTGGTGTTGCAGGAGAGCTACCTAGGAGCCATCTTGTTTGTCATCGCTGCAATCAGGAAGGGCACTACCGTTCTCGGTGTCCTAAGGTTACTTGTTTCGAGTGTGGCCAGTCAGGGCATGTGGGAAGAATTTGCCCACAGAGGAGCAGCAGGCAAGGAGAGATGCCAGTTGGGCGTCACTCATCGGTTGGGCCAAGAGTTGAGCAGTTTCAACAAGGGAGCCAGAATCAGCAACCTCGTCACTAGTCGTTATCGTCCAGTCCTCAGTTTGAGAGAGGAACCAGTTCCAGAGGTGTGCATCAGGATTCGATTCAGAGAAGAAAGCAACCAGTGGAGCGTATGACTCATGGTAGAGTGTACTCGATTGCTACAGCGGATCTTCAGCCACCAATTTCTCCATCTTAGTAGGTTTGCTTATTTTTGCTTGTCATAGTTGTATTGTGCGTTGATGGGATTGGCATCCCTTGTTGTGTTTCGCTAGTAGCATTGTAAACCCGATTTGGCGTTATGGTTTTGCTTTGGATGTTGCTTCCCATTGTGGACATCGTTTGTAAAATCTTCTAGGTTGAGACTTTCAATGCTTAGTTCGGATGCTTCTTGTCGCAAGTTCTTTGCTCAGGTACTCCATAAATTGATGTCATAATGATTTGAGTGGTGATCTCACTTCCGTTGAATTGTGGACTAGTTGTGTTGGTTCTCTTGTGCCACCTTGTTCGTGTTGCGATGTCCAAGTTTGACGTTACTCTCCACTTGTTTGATTGGCATGTGCTTTGGAACCGTTCTTGCTTTCTTGAAAATCCACATCCTTATGCCCCTAGCGTTGGGTAGATTGTTAGATACATTGGGAACGAGTAATTGAGTCGGTTATTCCTACACCTTTAGAGTAAAATCGACCGGGTACATGTGTGCTTCTTTTGATTGTGTGATATATGGATGACCCTATGACTTAGGTTGAGAATCGTGTCCAGTCGGCACTTCTCAAACTTGAATTGCAGCGGTCACTTGATTATCGCATTGGGTGTGTGTGTGTGGAGATGTGTGTGTACCCGTGGGTAGGGTGTCGAAATTGCAAAGCGTGTGTATGCGAGTTTTTAGAATGATAGCGGAGTGTTAATGATTGTAACTCCGAGCCTTACTCGTGTGAATGTTATTGTGAGACGATTATTGGTTTCAGGTTCTTGAGGAGACAAGTCTCTTGTGGGATTCTCCGTCCCTTGAGCCTTTGGCGAAATCAATTCTTGAGTCGGCGTGTCTCTTTTGTGTCGGCGTATCCCTTTCGTATTGGTGTGTCCACACTGTATCGGGAGTTGTCCCTTTTATTCTTTTGTGTGTTGCACGGGTTCCTGGCAAGTTTGGTATTACTTGGTCGTGATCTTTGTTCCTCTAACATTAGTTAATTTCGGGGACGAAATTCTTTTAAGGTGGTTGAGGTGTAACGACCTGTATTTTCTAAATACATTTCCAGAATTTAAATTCATAATTCTAACCAACTCTTGGATTTCTTGGCTTAGGTTGATGATTAGAATGAGGTGTTGAACTCCTTCTCAGTCCATCCATATGGTTCGTATTTGATTCGGAGTGCCTCAGGGAAGTCCCGGAAGCGTTTGGCTTAGAAAAATCACATCAGGAGGTGTTTGCATCAGTGCAAAGTAAGTTTCAGGGTGTTCTTTGTGTGTTGCAGGGTGTTCTTTGGAGTTTGCATCGGTGCAAGAAGAGGTTGCACCGGTGCACAAAACTCACTGTTCTATCTCGATTAGTTTACATCGGTGCAAAGGAGGTTTGCACCGTTGTAGGGGAGTTTGCATCGGTGCAGTGGAAGCTTGCACCGGTGCAGAAGCCTTCTGTTGGATTCCAGTGCAGGTTTACACCGGTGCAGAGAGGGTTTGCACCAGTGCACAGAGCTCGGAATTGGCTTATTAAGGGTAGTTTTGTCATTTCAAGTGGGGGGCTATATATATGTCATTATACATGATTTTGATCATTTTCCTCACATTTTTGCCCTAGCTCTTCTCTCTCTACCTCCATGGGAGCTCTCTCCCTTCCTATTTCTAAGTTTTGAGGGCCATCCGAACCTCTCCCGAAAATCGTGCAAGGTTTAACGTCGTTCCCCATGCCGAGGGCTTTCCGGCAACATAGGTGGCGAAGTCATTCTCCACAATTTTCGGATAAGTCAATTTGTAAGTGGTTTTGTCATGTTGGCTATTTGGAGACCTTGCTTCCCCTTGACTTCCAGTTTCCATTGATGTGCATAGGTTCGTCAGTGTCGATAACTTCGCAGCTAGGGTTTCCGCCATTGTTGGAGCTTGAGGTAAATATGCCTCTATCTTGTGTTTGTGTGATTATGTTAGATCACCTAATTTGATTGACAAGATTAAAATCAAAGGTTTTCTTAAAAACCCATGTTTTAGAAATCATGAAATCTACATGTTTGATTAAATGAAATTGGACTCATCCTTACATTGGATTACAGTGTTCTTGGTGGTTGTGAGATTATTTGATAGTCGATTTCATGTCTAGGACTCATAATTGAATTATCGGAGTTTGATGGAAAATTGGGGGTTTTGTCATAGATGTTTAATTTAGTAGAATTGAACGGTGATCTTGTGCCCGCTAGGTGTTCGATAGAATGCTCGAGAGACTTACGAGTATAAGTCATGGTTTACTAGAGTTGTCGAATTTGGTTAGACCCTTGTGTGCGATCTCGGATGAATTGAGTGATCTTACTTAGGCCCTTGTGTGTGTGGCCTTGGATGTTTTGGGAAATCTCACCTAGACCCTTGTGTGTGGCCTTGAACCTATGGGTGATGGATTGGATATTGGATTTGGTTTCCTTGGTGACTAGGACCCTTGAGTGCACTTATGCACAATAGATGTTTGGTGAAATGCCTTAGTGAAGAGGATTGAGTGTCGATGTGTGAAATCGTCACACTTGAATTACGAATTCATCCCTGGATCGGTTGATTGGATGGCTAGACTTGAGGTCTATGTGTTGATGTGTGAATTTGTCACACTTAGGTGGGAACTCGTCCCCTTGAAGTGAATTCATCACTAGGATTGGGAAACTCGTTCCCTTTGATTGAACTCGCCAACCTATTAAATTTACCTATTAAACAACCAACAAAAATAACGTGGTGTGTGGATGACCAAACGATGTGGTCTTCGAATGTTTGAAATTCAGTGCATCCCTCGTGGCACTTTGTGAGTTGGTGTATTCCTCGTAACACCTTGTACTTCGGTGCATTCCTCGTGGCACCTCGTGTGATAGTGCATCCCTCATGGCACTTCGTGTGATGGTGCATCCCTCGTGGCACCTCGTGTATTAGTGCATTCCTCGTGGCACTTCGACGTGAGTGAGTCCATCCTTGTCCTCGCCAAGGAGACTCTAAATCGATCTCGGGCTTGATGGTTTTCCAAATTGGTTTTCAAAGTGATGGTCCATGTTTGGGGTAGGCCGGTCCATACTCGTGGGACGGTTCGAGACTCATGTGACACTTTTAATGTATTGTCCATGTTGGGGTAAGCCGGTCTTTATTCAGTGAGGCGGTCGAGACTCGTGTGACTTGATTTCAAAGTGATGTTAAGCCGAGAGTCGAACAAACTATTAAAGTAAGATAAATAAATTCACCAACGTGTACCTATACATATACCTATGTAGAGGATTGGAAAGGATAGGTGATATCCATAGTGGTTTGGTGGATTGTGTAGGCATAATATAAGTCGTGGAATTATCTAGTCGTTGATGTTTGGCTAAGTCGTAGAATTAGCTAGTCATTGATGTTTGGCTAAGTCATGGTATTATCAAATGGTGGAAACGTGGTTCATCGTGGATATTCGAAAGTATTGGCATTGTAGTAGATGGGTTGTATTCTTGGGAGTGTCCTCTCTAGATAATGTGATAGTTTACTATGTCGTCGTGATCATAGTTGAGGTCCTTGACCCTTATGGCTTGTACTAGTGTGTGTTGCCTAGTCATGTGGATAAGGGTACTTGGTCAAGAGAGGGTTGTGACTTATGTTGTTGTTGGCCTTGAGTGAAGTTAAATGGTTGGGTTATCTTTTGGTATACTTGTTGATACCCCATTTTGACCCGCTGCCGAATATCAGAAATCAAAGCCCAGAATGATCAAAACGCAATTATCCATTGTCCGGACGGTCCGAATCAGCCGAACAAATATCAAAAGACGAGTGATGATTTCAAAATTTGGGGACATGTCTGATTTTCATTGAGCAAAGGAAATACCCGAAGAAAAACTGCAAAGCAAATGAGTGGTTCAGAAAGAAAATGGTCCGAATAATAAAAATCCGCATCCGAAGACACATTCTAAGCCGATATCGACAAAATCGCACCCGAAGATCCAAAAATTCAGGATTCAACATCATTGCATCGGTAATTGCATTCCTGAAGCAATGGCACCTCAAACTGCGATAGAGGTTGAAAACACCGAATTTAGTAGCCCGGGAGAGTTATTTTGTTCAGATTAGCATAACGGGGTGAGCCGACATCGGAATGATGCGACATATTTTTTTATAGCTCCTCAGTTAAAAGACAGACATTTACTGCGAAAGAATTGCGACTGTGGAATCATTTTCGGAAGAAAAGTAGCGAATCAGAGGGCGGACGTTCAGAATAACGGTCCGAGGATTACTTTTTTTACCGGAATACATTCAACGCGAAGCGAAAAATTCCTCATGATCTACTCGGCGAGGCAAGTTCAGCGACTGTATTCAGCAACAAATCGGTCATCCGGATCATCCCCCGGTAGCTCAACGCATAGCGTATCGCGATCAGAAATTTCGGCGACAACTTTATATAAAAGTATATAAATTTTGTATAAATCGGATACATATGGGTAAGGAGAATTGACCAAAGGAATCCCAACATCTCCCCTCAAATCATGCAACCACGCCAGCAAGCTGTCAATGCAGGCCTCGATGCATGTCGCACCTATAGGTGCGACATGGCTCTATATAAGTGTAACGACCTAGAATTTTAAATGTATTTTTTTTAAAAGAAAATGTATTTTTATATATATTCAATGAAGGACGAGGTTCGATATATGTTAATCTAGTGATTTAGAGTGGTGAGAGTCACCAGTATTGAATTGGTAGGATTTTTGGTCGTTCTGGCAATGTGTCGAGGGCGTTCGAGGCCCATTACGACCCCGACGTTTTCTGAAAATCGAAAGTCCGTATTCATGAAAGTTGTAGAGAATTTTATTAGAAATCCAACGCAACTTGAATCGTCTCAATCGGAGATCGGACGAAAAAGTTATGCCCGATTTACCTCGCAGCAACTTTTCCTTTGGTACAGCGCAGTTGGTTATCGATAACCGGCCCTTCATGTTATCGATAACCGGATGTCTTTAGGGCCCCATAGAAAGTCCCGAGAGTTTGGTTATCGATAACGGGTTTGTAGTTATCGATAACGGGTTATCCTTTGGTCCCTTGGTCAGGACCCGAGAGCTTGGTTATCGATAGCGGGTGTGTGGTTATCGATAACAGGTTGTCCATTGGTCCCTTAGTTAGGATCCGAGGATCTGGTTATCGATAACAGGTACAGTGAAGGCTTCTGGTTATCGATAACAGGCCCCGCGCGGACTGTTTTAAAGAGGGATTTTTGGTACTTTCCGGGGGCCGTAAATATACCCTTTTTGGTCCGATTTTTCCCATTTTTTTCCCTTCTTCTCCACTCTTCTAACCCTAAAGCTCTCTTCTCTCTCCTCACCTCCATTAATGGAGCTTCTCTCTCTCTCCTCCATATCTTCACCTTCCAAAGCTTGGATAGAGAAATCCCAAGAACAAAAGTTGTTCCCCTTGCTCCTAGCTCTCCATAAAACCCAACCATTTCTCCATCCGACGAGATTTGGATTTTTGGGTGTCCTTCAACATCGAGCAATGGAGTTTCTCCAAGAAGAAACATTGTTCCCCTTGGTGAGAGCTTTCCGGTGACCCACATGGCGAGTTCATCCGGTGATTTTTGGAGCTCCGGCGACTTTCCGGCGAGGAGATATGGAGATGCGGCCTTCATGAACGTTGTAGAGGGCGAGGAGATCTACTCAATGGCGGATTTAGTTCGCGGCGACATTTTCCGGTGACTTTCCGGCGACTACTCCGGCGATTGCTCCGATAGGTGGATTCTTGATTCCTATCAAATGTGTGTGCGTGTGTGTGTGATTCCTATATTCGTGCCTAGATCCTTATAGAATCGCGATTGTATAACATTTGGGTTTAGGTTAAAATTCCTCGGTAAATTCAC
>NMUG010006578.1:0-12510 GCA_002855965.1 Monotropa hypopitys | reverse complement strand
CCCCCTACCTAACGCTATCACCGATGGAAGTCCTTTTTGATCCTTGGTACAACAATTACGTGTGCATGCTCGTTTGCGGACATATTCCTTTGCTTAGCATGTTTTCTAGTCATGAGATCATGTCCACCATATTGTGCTTCCCTTCGTGTCACTTTGTGCGGAATCTTTTGGCTTTACTATACATATCTTTCGCCCGCACATATGAGAGTTAGTGTATGCACCCATGTTTCGAGTCTTATTTTTGAGTGCATGACACGGTGAGTATTTGAAGTCGAGACTCGGTCCAGATTGACTTTTGAGGGATGTCTCACTTGTGACGTATTGCCTTGCCTACACACACGTTAGATTTTTGGTGCCTTGATTTATTTTCTCCTTGTTAGCATTGTGAACTTTGTTTGCTCACTTGTACTTTTGAGGATCCACTTTCCTTTATTTTATTTGTAGTTTAGCCTATGTCTCGGATTCCATGTGATAGTAATTTACTATGTTTTGTGGGTGATCATTGCTGAAAACCCCCACGAGACCTTACTCGTCCTACCAGGGCCACCCGGGGGTTTAAAGGACATATCTTTTCATTTTTTGCAGATGCTTGTTGGTCCTCGCCCTTGAGTTACATTGCTCGGAACGACCAATGTTTAAGTTGGGAGTTGTGATCGGCCCACAACAATGTATTTTGTGTGCCTTCTTACTCCTCTTATGTTGCATATTTTATGTTAGTTTTACATTGTTATGTACATATGCATGTTAATCTTATTTTGAAGCGTTGTTTATTCTATAGGCCTTATTGATACCTTTTGATGCATTTGGATGCGTACGGTACTTCCCGGACTCAAAGCAAACTAAGTCCCTTCACCAATATCCGGAAGATCCAATTATCGGAAGAACAAACCCATGGTCAATACCCTTCGTCGGTACAACAAGCATAACTCTTGATGCGTAGCTCCGATTGCGCTCCATAATATGGCGTTGGAAAGCTATCGAAAAGACGGAATCAGAATGTTCAATATCTAGACCGGTACACCACATTACGTCGACCGGTTGCCGTTTTCCAGAGAAATAATTTTTATGGTCTCGACCGGTACACCAAATGTCGTGGACCGGTCGCCGCGTGGTATTCCGAGCAGTTTTTGGTATTTTCTTTGGGGCAAACTTGTCTTTTGTTCTGGAGACTATAAATGTTTGTTGTAAACGATTTTTAGGCATTATTCAGATTGTATTAGATTAGGTTAGGGCTTTTGGGAGGGGGAGTCTCTCTCTACCTCCCTCAACTTCTCTCTAAGTTTTCTTCATCTTCAATGGAGTATTGTAAGTTTCTCTCTTCATTAATGTTGTAGCTATTGTCATTATCTCTCTATTTATATGCTTTACATTATGTATTGTGCTAGATAGAGTTCGTATTTCCATTTTCCTAGTTGTAATCGTAATGGAGGAGTAGCCTCCCGGTGTGGTCATGGAGTGGCTAGCACTCCTTGACCGAGGATAGTTTTGATTTCACCACGATTTGTACTTGCTTGTGAGTAGTTTATGGTATCTTATGTTCATATGTTCGGTCTTGGCTTGGTGGTGTTACCACCTTGATTGTGTGTTGCCATTGATGTGGTACATATAATTCTTGATGCGATGTCCCGCCAAGTACTCGATAAAATGCACCATCGGACTAAGTCACCTTGAACCCACTTACTTATCAATTATTGGATGTCTTGATGTTATTTTGACGTTTGGAACATGTGGTTCTCGTCTTAGATCTAAAGTGGAAGTTGTTATCTATTCGATGGGTTGTCATCAAGTCCCTTGGCACATCCTATGCCATTAGCTATGTCACTTCCATGGTTAGATGCATTGTCTTAATTGAACCGATTCATTGCTTCTAAGTTATCTCTTGACTCCCGTGAAGTCAATTCTATCCTAGGTTAGGTGTTGGTTGCCCTATGACCATTCCATCTAGTTAGTCTAGGTTTTATCTAATTAAGTTAAAGCTTTAGTTATTAATCTCTAACCCAAAATCAATTCAAGGGCAGCGTCCTTCCGCTAACACTCGGCAAAACCAAACCTCTTTACTAAGCAAACTCCCTAGACTTCATAAACTCTCTGTGGTTCGACCTCGATCTTGCCACTCTACTAGCTAGAGTAGTATTTTCGTGTTCTTATAAATTATCTTTTGTCTAGTCACCGATTCCCGTTCAATTAACGATGCGGGAATCGCGCTAGCAGACACCTCTCTAAGGTCATTGAATTTCAAATTCTATAATATCTCTCTACGGTTGTAGATTTTCAAAATATCTGTAGCATCTCCCTATGGCTACTACTCGGGGAAAAAATTTCTTCGCTTTCGGTAGTATCTTTCTATGATTATCAGTCAAGTTACACAGCTCAGAAAATTTTTAGTAATATCTACGTACGGTGACTAATTGATTGTCAAATTTTACTTACGATGATATCTTACTACGGTTATCGTTCAAGTTTCAGAGTGATACAAATTTTAATAATCTCTTTCTACGATTATTAATCCACTTACAACGATATCTTGATATGACTACTACCCGCGATTACTGATTTCAAAATCATTTCAACAGTAGCACATCTCTAAGGTTGTCCGTTAAAATCAAATTTTCAAAACACTGTGATATCTATCAACGGTCATAGTGTCGCAATCAAAGTATCAAAAATCTTCGGTGACAACTTTCTATTGGTCGTCCGACAAAAACTTTTTCATTGACACGTTGTCACGAGTACGATCGTCAACCTACGAAAACTTCGGTGATAGTTTCCTACAATTACCGTCAAGTGCCAAGGTATTTCAAAACATGACATCTTTCTATTGATTGTCCGATAAAATTTTCAAAGATACATTTTTCGCGATCCTAATCGTCCGTTCACAAAATTTCGATATTACTTTTCTACAAGTGCCGCTAAGCGTTAGACATCACGAATAACATCTCCCTACGGTTATTGTGCGAAAAATTTTAGAGACATCTTTCTAAGATCACCCGTTCAAAATCCTAACGGCGTAATCTCACTAACGATCGCCCTAGCCGAGTTTAAAACGACATTTGAAAAATTTTCATTACCACCCAAAGCGCGAGAAATCTTTAAACGGACAGCATAACAGCTATAATACTAGCGATGCACGTTTACTGTATATCGAAAGAAATACATGTTGTTGACTAATTAGCGTATTTCCTAGTACAGGTATCCAAATTTACTGAATGCAGGAAAGAGAAATAGTCGATTACTTACTTGTATGATCAGATCTGAGTCCGCCGGAAGTGAATCAGTCAAATGATCAAGCACCGGGACATCGTCGAAGAAAATCCAAGTGAAATCAGAACTCTACTAAGTCTCTAAAAGTGTTTGAGAGTTGGAAATATGAATGGAGGCTCACTGCCTCCACTCTCCCATAAATACGCTCTATGTCGCAATTATAGTTGCGACATTGGTCAAAAAGCAGAACGACTGTCAGCCTCGAGCTGCGCGCCCAGCTGGCGCCCTAGGGGGTGGGTTTTGGCGTTTTCGGGGAAGGATCAGTTCAGATCCAAACGTGACTCGCTGGTCCGAACCGCGACTTCGGGAACCCGATTTGCGTCATCGACAACTCCAAATATTTTTCCGATTCCGCCAGCAGATGTCAATTTCTCTAAGGAGCCAGAAAAAATCCGAAATATATAAGCCATAAGTCAAAATTTCACGCATCAATTAGTCTTTGTCTACATTTTCTACGCCAAGTACACAAAGAGGGACAGCTGTTGATACCCAAATTTTGGCTTAGCCCCCACAAGTTCAGAAATCAGCAAAACAGCCTCCACCGGTGTCCGTATGCATATCCAGAATATTTTGACCTCTCGCACAGACGAATGATACAGCGATGAAGGAATGTGATGCACCCGAATCAAATAGAACACTAGCCCATGAATTATAAATAAGAAACATACCACGAACAACTGAAATGTCGGGCTATTGTTGGGAAGTAGATGGAGTAGACACGGTAGGAATGGCATAAGCTCTGCTGTTGATACCCAAATTTTGGGTCAGCCCCCACAGGTTTAGAAATCAGCAAAACAGCCTCCACCGGTGTCCGTATGCATATCCAGAATGTTCTGACCTCTCGCGAATAGCCCCAGCGTCAGTCAAAAATCTTGAAACGATGAACCCGCAACGGTAAAGTGTTAAGGAACATTTACCTTTCTCAGAATTCCATTCCGATGCACCAATCGGGACAAATTTCAAACGAACGGCACAGAAACCTTATCCGAACAGGCAAACAGACCGGCACAAGCAGAATCATGCACGAACATCCAAAATTCTTCTTCTGAGAAGAATATCGAAGACAAGCACATTACAGAGAAGCCGGTATAAAGACTGACTCCATCCGACCCAAAACCAGAATTCAATTGAGGATAAACGTCAATTCGTTCAGATTTCCCTGCAGCGGTCAGCCGGCCTCAGAAATCAGCGAACGTATTTTGCACGGACCTCATCTTCAAAGTCTGACATTCCCTACGGAACAAATTTTCTGGAAGTTGAGAAGCCCAAGAGGTGCACCAACCGCTTCTCACTTTGTTCAGAGTACCAGAGCCGTATTTTAGGGTTTTTACGGGAAGTGTCCGAATCAAGCCTGGGATATTTGCTAAATTCACGATCCGACTCAACGATCAGGAATATCAAATTTAAAATGTTAAAGTCAGAGTTCTCCGAGGGGGCGGCTAAGTGCAAACAGAAGCTTCGGACCAAGATCAGAACTCCAGGATACTTTTTCAATTTTAAAGATATTTTCTTTTCTTTTTAAATTAATTTTCGGTTAAAGATAAGCTTGGAAGGCTTTAGGAAGCTTCCTAAAAGATCTACTCCACACGTGGCATGCCAGCCACGCGATTGGAAGAAATTTCACATATGTCGCAACTATAGTTGCGACATATATCATTATATAAAGAAAACCTCCACAACCAAAATCCAGACCCAGAAAACCCATTTCAAGTTCAAACACCAAAGCCTCCGGGCATTTTCTCTCAAAAATCTTCCAAAAACTACCCAAACACCGACCAAAAATTCGAAAAACCCAAATTCAACCAAGAACAAGCCTCGTTCTTGAAGTATTTCGAGCTTATCTTTATTCCGGTAAATTAATTTTCCTTTTACTCTCGGAAGACTCTTAATAGTCTTCTATTAGTCACTCGGCCGCGTCCGATACTATACCCTACTATGTTTTAAAGAAGCTATCTACAGAAGTCGTCTCCCCGATTTATACAGATACAATTAATCGATTTGCCGAGATTTTTTATATACTTGTCTTTTACGCTTTCAAACACATATCTGCTAAGGAATACATTACTTTATGTCTTTCTCCTCGTTAGAATTTGGCACATGCTTTGGCTATGCCAGCTCCGCTGTCGCATACGAGAAGAACATAAAACGTCTTCACTCTAAAATACTTGCCGTCTAGCTCGGAATATATCCAGTTCGGTTTATATATACGATATCTTATCTGTTATATATGAACTGCCGTCTAGCTCGAACTATATCCAGCTCGGTTCATATATATGATATCTTATACCCCCCCTCTCCATATATATATTACAACATATATATTCTATCTCTCTTCAGCGATTACCTTTCGCTTTCCCCAAAACACTTTCAAACAAAATAAAAATCCAGCATCCGTACTCTGAAGTGAAAGCTTGCAGTAGCTGTCAGAATCGGATCGAAGAAATGCCTTGTGACTCGGATCATTTCCGGAGCACTTGATATCCCGGGAGGATTTTTCATACTTAAAGAAAGTAAAATCTCTTCCCCCATTTTCCAAAACCCAGTCGAAGCTCTGTCCGATTGGTAAAAATAAATCCTTCTTCTAAAGCCCGATCAAAAACATATTCTGGCAATTTTTACAGAAAACATTTTTCCGGTCGAAGTTCTGTCCTACTGAAAAATACAAAAACACTTTAAAATACAAAACCAAATTTCCCGGTCCGTACTCTGAAGTGAAAGCTTGTAGTGGCTGTCAGACTCGGACCACTGGAATGCCTTGGGACTCGGGTCATGCCGATTCACTCGATATTCTTTGGAATTTTCTAAACCAAAAATATCCTATCTTTTCAGAAAACGGTCGAAGTTCTGTCCGACCTATTGCAAAACATTCTTATCAGAAATACAGTCGAAGCTCTGTCCGACTAAAAATCGCTTTCTCAAACGCGGTCGGAATTCTGTCCGATCGTAGAAAAATACTTTTCAAAGATTTAGCCGAAGTTCTATCTAGCTAAAATCCAAAATATTTCTAAAGGCACACTTGAAGTTCTGCCCGACTGCCTACAAACAAATATAACTCTTTTTAGTTGGAATTTAGTCCAACTACAAAAAAATGTTTTCCGAAACATGGCCGAAGTTCCGTCCGGCTCAGAATAAACTTTTACTTTCACAAAACACAGTCGAAGTTTTGTCTAACTGTCGCAAATAAAATTAAATCAACAAAACAAAATCATTTTCAAAACACAGTCGGAATTCTGTCCGACTGTAGAAAATCATTTTTCATTCTGTCCGGCTCAAAAATAATCCTTTCTCATCAGGACCGGGTCAAAAGTCCCATCTTTCTTTCAAACTTTCTCTTTTCCAATCTGGACCGAAATATGCCCGTCAACAACTATTTCCAGGAGTCTTTCCATTTCATACATCAATCAGTAATAATTCTACATTTCTTTTAGCCGAGAAAACAATTGATTTCGATTCGAAAAGAGATTTACTTTTGAAAAATATGTACCGAAAGGGCGAGTGGGGTGCATAACACCTTCCCCATTCGTAATTAAATCCCCGAACTCGAATTTCTGGTTTTGCAGACACCTTTCCAAAATAAAAAGACATTTTTCTTAAACAAAATGACATCTTTTTACAGTAAAAATTCCGGTGACTTGGTACAGCACAGCTCAATACCAAGTGACAACTCCGAAAATTCAAAATCGGCATACTTAGGCCACCCTCTGTTTTCGAACAAACCCCCATATTTTTAAATCAAACCCATCAGCGTATATTCTTCCGCCCCGGAAAACGACTCCCAAACAGACGGGGGACGAGGGAAGAATGGAAAAATTTCCCGGCGCGACATCTGCCATGAGTAGTAAGACCCTAAAAATGATTGCCCCTCTGCTGAAATTGCTGCACAGGTCTGATAGGAGCTACACCTCCACTGGCACGAGAAGCCTGACCCGACACTGCTGGTCCTGACTGATTTGGGCGTTGATGCCCACTCCGAGGCTGCTGCTCAACCGAACCTGCCTCACTGCGACTACTGGCTTTCCTCGGACATTCCCTATCTACATGGCCTACCCAGCCACAATCATAACAAGCGGGGACCTTGCACTCCGGACGAATATGCCCAAACTGATCACAACGATGACACACCATAGGACTCTGAACAGATCCTGCACTACCCTGCGACCTTTGACCTTTTGAAAAGTGAGGCTGCTCTCTCTAGCGATTTCTCCAGAAACTCCCCGATGATGAACTAGAAGTAGACATCTGCCGACGCGGCTCCCAAATCTTAACTCCATGGAACGACTCTTTCTTTGGCTCGATTGCTCTAGCACACTCCACTATATCAGCAAAAACACAGATCCTTTGGCTTATCACTAGCTATTGGACCGAAGAATGAAGACCCTTTTCGAACCGCTTACACTTCCTCTCCTCGGAACTCACCAAGTCCGTGACAAACCTTGACAATGTTTGAAATTTTGGTGCATACTGGGACACAGTCATCGTCCCCTGCTCCAACTTCTCAAACTACTCTCGCAACTGCTCTCTGAAACTCTCGGGGAAAATACTGCCCCTCGAAGCTCGACTGAAACTCGGCCCACGTCATGCCTCGAACAGGATCAAGAATGGAATGTGGATTGGCATCCCCACTGGCGAGCAAACTTCCTCGGCGCATCTCTAGGATAGAACTCCACCACTGACTCGCCTCGCCTGTCAACTGATAAGTGGCAAAAGAAATCCATAGCTTATCCTCCATGATCTCCAAGGTATCCTGCACCTTCCGAATCTCCGATATCCAGTGATCTGCCTCAAGAGGATCTCCCTCGCCATTGAACTTAGGAGGATTCATACGATGAAATTTTCACAGTGCCTCAATAGTACGGTTACTCGCATTCTCCCACTGAGCGACAAAACCTCGACTAGCTTAGACCATGGCGGCCACAAGCTCTCTTGCGAATTGACTCGGGGCCACTAACCCCTCTGGAACAAGAATAGCAGGAGGTGCATCATTTTCCAATCCACGCATCCAATCATTAACTTCCTCACTGTGAGCATCTGGGGTTTCTACACCTTGACGACCACGACCCCTTCCTCGAGCACGACGATTTGCCATTTCTACAAGAGAGGATTTCGAATTAATGAGATAGAGTACACCAGACAGACTCAAGGAATCCGCTCAACCAACCAAACATGGATCAATGAAAGGAGGAGAATACCCAACACTATTCTCGAAGAATTTAAATAACCATGGAACTGATCGCCAAGGCCACACCCAAGAGAAAGGACAATGCACGATGCATACTCAATGACTCACACAAGCCTATGGATCATGCCAATGTATGCTCTGTGCATTCACAACACATGCTAGATGATGCAACCAAACACACACTGCAACACATTGAGACTAAGAGTCTCCCCAAAGGCCTAAGTTTTCGAAAGCGAAAGCTCTGATACCAAGTTGTCACGCCCCGGATTTTCAAACCATTTTTTGAGTAAGTTTATAAAAGGTAACTACACATCCACATCTACTCCAATCACACAATATGAGAATCTGAGCATGAGTAAGAAATAAATGAAAGTGCATACAAATCATAGAATGAGGGAGAGAGAAAGAAATCCGAGTTATAGTTTTACAAACCATCTAATCTATTACAAGCTCAAAGGAGCCTAAAGAAATAAATAAAAGATAAAGATGGGGCTTCTTCAAAATCCTTTCCAAATGCTAAGCCTCATGACCTCCAAGAGAAGGGTCAGAACCTGTGGAAAAAAATAAGGGCGTATCATGCCAAAATAGGAAATATCTATCACCTATCATGTCCAAGACTGGTGTGGACGAGTGTGTGAATGTCAAGAATGAAACACATGCATATGTATAAGACATAACAAAGGCAATGATCCAACTACAAACATGTGACTATGATTGTACAAATCTATTTCTACTATGAGTATAATAACTTTCCATGAGACCACGTGCCAACCCCACAAATCATGAACTACCATGCCGAACGCACAACTAAAATAATAGTAGATTGCCATTTCTTTTTCATTTCATGATAGGTTCACTTTTCATTTGATTCATGGTCTAGTACAATGGACACATGATAGGAGCGTCTCGCCAAGACCTTCCATGTTATCCAAAGTTTCCAAGTTATCATATTTCCGCGGTGTAACTTTGATAGGGCAGGATGAGTATAGTAGCCGGGCGACTCACTAACCTTTCCCTTCCGTCATTCCCAAAGGCCGTTGGGAGGGTTAACGTCACCCCCATTGTACACAACGTCGTGGATAGAGCGACCATCCCGAGATCCATCTAACCAAGATCATTCCCGCATCCAAATAAATCCATTCCCTTATCCATGTTACCACACCGATCCAAGGTCACCAAGTCAAGTCAATTTCATTATTTTCAAATCGTGAGAGTGTTCGTTCTCAAATTCCATTCCCTAACCAAGGCAATGATTCAATACATGGAATACCCTCCAAACCTCATAAAGTTCATAATTGACTATGTTACAAGTTTACGCATTGAAATCGATTACACATGACCAACATGATCGATACCACGAATCCACACTAACCATATCCAATTTCATGAGACTCAACCCAATTTAATCAAAAGACATCGATTTAACCAAAAGCCCTAAATTGTGAAAGTTAGGGTTTTACACCAAATCGGGATTTTCAATAAAATGTTTCCATTTCAAAATTTGAGTGTAGACACATGCATATATACCCCTAGAGAGTATAAAACCATTACCAATTTCAGGATTCAAGCCCTTCCCCATGCCAATTTCATAAACCCATGAGACATACGAAATTGATTAAATCACTTGTATCTAGTAGGGAGAAGAGAGAATGCACAATCCAAGACAATACTAGGGATGGATATATCCTACCTCTTTTGAAGCTTTCCAGAAACCCTAGGACTTCGAATTCGGTAGATTGCTTTGAAATGTTGCTTGTTGGGAAGCCCTTGATGTGGAGAACACCCTTCCTTCTTGGTGTTTCTTCAATGGAGGCTTGGAAGCCCTTTGAAAGCTAGAGAGAAGTGAGAGAGATAGAATAGAGGGAGGTAGAGAGAGAAACGGATTTGAGAAGGGTTGTGAACAAATGAGTCTCTTAGGATTTCATTTAGAAGCACAGGGATATATATATTTTGACCCCTATTGAACAAAAATACCCTTAAATTCCTTCCCAACAAAACTGACCGGACATATTATTTCAACACGTATCGGTTTCTCTTCATATGACACATCGGCTTCAAGCTCCACATTAGACCAATCAATCACGTGAGATGGATCTGGCTCGTACCTCTGCAACATGGAAACATGAAAAACATCGTGAACATTCGAAATATTTGACGACAAAGCTAAACAATACGCTACTTCTCCGATCTTCTCTATGATGTCGAAAGGATCAATAAAACGCAGTGTGAGCTTCCCTTTCTTCTCGAAATGTGTAATACCACGGCGTGGAGATACTTTGAGGAACACATGGTCTCCAACTTCGAACGACAAATGGACTCGACGTCTATCGGCATAACTTTGTAACGGGTTTGAGCGATAAGCAACCTTTGACGAATCGACTTGATTTGCTCGGTAATTTGTTGTGTCATCTCTAGCCCAATAATAGCCGACTCTCCCACGTCAATCCAACAAACGGGCAATCTACACGGTCTACCATACAAAGCTTCGAATGGAGCCATACCAATACTGGAATGATAGCTGTTGTTGTAGGCGAACTCTATCAATGGCAAGTGATCGACCCAACTTCCACGGAAATCTAATACCCATGCTCGTAATATATCTTCAAGAACTTGAATCGTGTACTCTGACTGACCATCGGTTTGCGGATGAAAAGCGGTGATAAACAAAAGTTTAGAACCAAGAGAAGCTTGCAAACAACGCCCAAATCGTGAAGTATAAATCGTGGATCTCTGTCAGACACGATAGAAGATGGGACTCCATGAAGTCGAATAATCTCCCGAATATACAATCGGCTCAAAGAATCAACGGATTGGGCAACCCAAATCGACAGGAAAAGAGCGGTCTTCGTCAAACGATCAACAATGATCCAAATAGCATCATGACCACCCGGAGACTTTGGCAAACCCGAAGCGAAATCCATCGTAACGTGCTCCCACTTCCACTCGGAAATCGGCATCGGTTGTAGAAAACCGGCAGGACGTTGATGTTCGTCCTTGACTTGTTGGCAAGTAAGACATTTAGAAACGAATACAGCAACATCCTTCTTCATGCCCGGCCACCAGAACTGGCGCTTAAGATCGTGATACATCTTTGTTCCACCCGGATAAACGGCTAACGGTGAGTGGTGAAACTCGTGAAGAATACCTCCTCGGCAAGATGACGGAACAAATAATCGGTCACAAAATCGCAAATTAGAATCTGCATAAATCGTCCACCCTTGACGCGCATCTCCGCTAAGAAACTTTGCTCGAAACTCTAACGCTTTTGAATCGTCGGCTTGCGCTTCAATAACCCATCTAGACAACTCCGAATGAATCGACAAATTGCACAAGGTGGCTTGCTCCCCAATCTCTTCGGAATGCAACACAAATGAACCCAGATCTTCCATGGACTTCCAATCACGCACGGCTAAGCTAGCAAGATGAGAAGACTTTCGACTCAACGCATCCGCAACTACGTTGGCTTTACCTGGATGATAGTGCAACTCGAAATCATAGCCCTCCAAATGTTCCATCCATCGTCGCTTCTGTAGGTTCAACTCTTTTTGCATAAATAGGTATTTCAAACTCTTATGATCGGAAAACACTTCAAACTTCTCTCCGTAAAGGTAGTTACGCCACACCTTCAATGCAAACACAATCACCGCGAGCTCAAGATCATGAGTAGGATAGTTCCTGTAACAACCGTCCCGGAATAAATTATATTTTTATTTATTAAAAATATATCTGAAAAATATTTTAAGTGATTCAAAAAAATAAATGGTGGAGTTAGTATTTTTTTGGGATTTTAGGAAATTGTTTAAGTATTTTAAGCATTTATGCTTTAGTGATATATACAAATATAATTAGAAAATTGTGGGGTGGCATGTAAGGGAAAATTGGGAGTTTAGTGAGGGGTATTATAGTAAAGTTCATATAAAACCTGATTTGGTCAATATAAATATAAGTTTTAAGCCCATTAGGTTAATGTTAAGTACAAGGGAGGCCATAGAGTACTCTAGAGGGAGATTAGAGAGAGAACTTGGGAAGTTTGTCACAAATCAAGTTCTAAATCAAAGAAATTGGAGATG
>NMUG010006577.1:0-12508 GCA_002855965.1 Monotropa hypopitys | reverse complement strand
TTATAAATTTGAGTAGATAATGATTGTACTTGTTATTTTAGAATTTCATGAACTTGTAGACCGTGGCAAATGCAAGAGGGGATATCATCTGTGGATTTTATGTAGATGGATATATTAGAATTTTGTATGCTAGTACAAGAAATTATGGAATCTTTGAGTATATTGTCCCAAGTTGTTTTGTTCATGCACATGTAGGGGTGTAGTGATGCCTTTGAATGAGTAGTGATATTCATGATTCATGCATGTGTTTAGTTGTCCAATATATATAATTTGGACTGATCTTGTGGGATGATTTTCACAGGAACAATTGTAGAGAACCGGGAAACACCGGAAAAGAACAAAGGAATAATCACCTAAGCGGTATCAATGAGTGTAAGAATGTGTATTTCTTTAGTACATTGCATGTGTAGATTTTACTTATTTTTTTGGTAAATTACACATCATGGAAAGTGCATTGTCATGCATTGCATTGGTATATGCATATGAAAGGTTTTGGAACGTAAATGGTCTTTGAAAATGGTTTTGGAAGGAAAATGGCCTTCGAGCATGGTTTTGGAAAGAGAATTAGAAAGATATATTTATATATAATGGAACGAAAGTTCTTACATACCATACATGGGATGTGTAGTGATACTTGGAACGAAAGTTCTTGCGGGACATACATGGAATGTGTGGAGGATATTCCTTATGGAGTGGGGGACGCCCCAAGGATGATATTTTGCATGGGATGCACTGTGTGCGGGGCACACAACCTATTGCCTATAGCAATAGATATTTTCAGGGCATGAGATGCTCAAATCTTTTGAAAAGGGGTTGCGGTCCATTTATTGGCAATAGGATATTATTTTGGTATTATTGGTAATTTCATAATTGACAAAATATAATTTATTGAGTTGTAATTTTATTTTTAGAAGCATCTGTTTAGGATGTGGAAGAAAAAATTCAAGCGGTCATGTAATATTTTTTTAATTTGAGTCCTCGGAAGTCAAGCAATTTATCGGATTTGAGAATACATCGTCCAGAGTACCAAAGCATTAGTCGAGTGTACATTTAGCATGCGACTGGCGCGCTCGATGCACGCGCGCGGTGAAGATCTCACGCGCTGTAGGATTTTTTGTGTGTTTATTTTTTTTGTGTTGGAATCATTAATTTTCTATTACCTCTAGGTGGTACATCCTACCCTATATTTATAATTATTACCTTTACTCTTTTATTTGATTTTCTAAGGAATTTCACCTATGTTTGCATATATATAACACTAACATCATATCTACCAGACTCACTGAACTGCCGCAGGAACGATGATGTTGCTAACTTCTCGGAATGTTGGAAACCCCGCTCCAAATTACCTGTACCAACCATAGTTTCGACTGGAGGGTGCGAGAAGTCGTAGTAGAGTCGATCAAGTACAAGCGCGGTGCACATGTATTCGACAGAGTTGACTTAGAGGCATCTAGGTTGAGTCCTTGTATGATGGGTAACTTTGTAACTGCGGTCTATGTAAGCCATAGATATAGTGCTTGATTCCTTTCTGAGGTTTTTATCCATTCAGGGGTTTTCCATGTATATCCTGTGTTGTGTTGCTTTCCAATTCTTGCTTTATTTATTACTCATACATGCATGTGTAATTATTAATTAATGAATTAATTAAATGAATCAAAGTTAAGAATTTTAGTCAAGCAAAAAAGTAATATCTCCCGAGTAAAATTTTAATTGGTCAATTCACAACCCTACCTCATACTCGGTAGGCGCGTAGGCAGACTTTCAATTGGTATTAAAGCAAGTTACTCTATTTTGGTTTAATAGTCTTGAGTAGATCCTATTTTGCGATTAGATATGAATCACATGTATCGAAATGCACTATTCTAGATGCCGATAATTTTGATTACTAGAAGTCGCACATTATGGCTATTATACGAGCATGCGATGAAAATATTTGGGACTCATGTGTAAATGACTATAAATTTCCTGTTAAAAAAATTGACGATGATGTATTAGGATTCCAATTTCTAAATATTCAATTACTTAAAAAGAGGCTTTGAAATATAATAATCGTGTTCTTGAGATTTTGTTTTCTGTAGTAGATTCTAATGAACACAGAAAAATAGCCAATTGCAAAATCGCCAAGGAAGCATGGGATATTCTAGTGACATGTCACGAAGGAACCGATGTGGTCAAACAGTTAAAGTTTCAACGCCTAACAACGGAGTTTGAAATTATTCAGATGCAAGAAGAGGAAACGTTCAATCAATTTTATGCAAAACTGATAGGTATAGTGAACAATTGTGCCTATCTCGGTGAGACAATTTCTCCATTTCGTGTCATTAAAAAAATTTTGCGATCTCTTCCCTCTCGATTTAAAACAAAAGTCGCTATGCTTGAAGGGAAAAGAAATTTAAATGAGAAATCTGTAGAAAAAATCATTATAATTTTACAAACTTTTAAAGTTGATTTTACTTAACCTGTTAAACCTAAAAATATTTGTGAAAAAAAATCTATTGCGTTTAAAGGTTCTAGTTCCCAAAATATTGATTCTGATAATGATGAGAACGTTGAATTAATGAATGCTTTTTACAGTAAATTTAAGAAATTCTGGAAAGATAAAAAAATAAGGGAAATTTAAATTCTGATAAAAATGATAAGAGTCATCCTAAAGGTTCAAAATACTTCGAATGTGAAGGTTATGATCACTTAGCAAAAGATTGTACAAACAAGAAAAATAAAAATGTCTTTAAAGAAAGTATTTGGGATGATAGTGATTCAGATGATGAGAATAAAGAAGGCGATAAAGAAAATGGTCTAGATAAAATCAAAAGCGAATTGAACAAATTGTACGATTTTAGTGGGAAGTTACTAAAATCTAATGAAAATTAATCGAGAAAAATAAAGGACTAGAAAAATCTTTTGAAGAAGTTCTTAAAGAAAAAGATGATTTAAAATTAGAAGTTAGTTCTTTGCTTGATAAAATTAAGGAATTGTCAAAAGATAAAAGAAAATAAATTATTGATGCTTCTGTTGTTTTTAATGGTATTGTTGAGAATATGCATCCAGGTATACAAGCATTAGATCATATACTTTCAATTCACAAACCGGTTGGAGATTGCATCGGACTCGAATTTGTTGATAGAATGTTTATAGGCAAAGTTCCAATTCGGCAACTAGAAGCAATAAAGGTAAAAAAATTGTTCCAAAACGAAAACAGGTTAATTTTTAAGATGATAATCGTAAAAGAAAATTTGTTTATACTTGTCATCATTGCGGTAAATTTGGGCATATCCGTCCTTACTGCTATCAATTGCATGGTTTCCTTGATAGAATGTTTCATTATGATAAAAAAATTAATTATGGAAAAGATAATCAATTGGTAGGAATAATTTTGTTTATATTCCAAAATCCATGAGTCATGAAAAGGAAATAAAAATTAAGAAAATATGGATTAGAAGGTTGATTTCAATTCCCCATCTCCCATTTAGGAAGTTGCATATGCATTACATATATGTAGATTTTATTTATTATCTTTATTCAAAATCCAAATTTTTTTTGTTGATTAGTTATTTTTGGAATTTTGTTTGCATTGATTAAGGGGGATTTGATTTGGTATCTATTTATTTTTTATACATTTTTAGAAAGATCATATTTTTAGGGGGAGTTGCATTATTCTTTCTCGTGGGCGAAAATGTATTTCCATACGTCATATTATATTTTCTGTATTTTTTAAGAAAAACAATAATTGAATTTATAGAGAAGTCGCTATTTATTTTGGTATCTTTATTGTGCTAATTTGCTTGTTTTTATTTTCTTTTATCATTTTATGACATAAATGGTAGAAAAACATTATTTAATGGCCTAATTTATTTGGTTAAGTTGTGTTGTGATTTGCAAGATTATTTACTCATCTAGAAGAGCAGAAATGATTCAATTAGTCTAGAGTTTATTCTTTTATATATTTTGTAATGAAAATGTCAAAGAGGGAGATTTTTATGTCTAAAATCTGTTAGGATATTATTTTGGTATTATTGGTAATTTCATGATTGACAAAATATAATTTATTGAGTTATAATTTAATTTTTAGAAGCGTCTTTTTAGGACGTGGAAAGAAAAATTCAAACGGTCATGTAATATTTTTTTAGGAATTTATCGAATTTGAGAATACATCATCCAGAGTACCAAAACATTACCGAGCGTACATTTAGCATGCGACTGGCGCGCTTGCTGCACGCGCATAGTAAAGATCTCACGTGCTGTAAGATTTTTCGTGTGTTTATTTTTTTTGTGCCGGAATGGAGTAAAATGATCCAGCGTGTGACATTTTAATGGGGGCTCATTGATTTAACATTCTGAATATTTCCTAAATATTTTTTATTTCCTATCCTAATATGTACCAACCTATATAGATATGTGGTGTGAGGTTTGATAGGGAGAGAGAGAGATTAATTTGTGTGTGAGAAAGTTAAGAAAAAAGAAGATTTTTACTCTTGTTATTTGAGAGTCAATCAATCGTGGTCATTTTCTTGAGAGAAATAAAAAATGGTGTGAGTCTCAACATATAACAGGGGTGTGAGGGAACATAAAGTTTTTTTGTTACTCTCTCATATTGAATAGGCTATCCGGATATGTTTTTGGTGAAAAACATAGTCCATTTTTTATACAGAGTTTATTTTGTGAGAGAAAATATTCTAAGGTTTAATTTGGGTTTTGATACTTTGAAGTTCGACATGATTCATTGACAGACGTTCTTCGACAACTTCAAAGGGGAGTTCTTGATTCAGTAAGTGTGATCGACCAGTTCGACTGGAGGGTGCGAGGAGTTGCAATAGAGTCGATCAAGTACAAGTGCGGTGCATGTGGATTCAGCAGAGTTGACTTATAGGCGTCTAGGTGGAGTCCTTGCATCGTGGGTAACTTTGTAACTGCGGTCTATCTAAGTCATACATATAGTGTTTGATTCTTTCCCGTGGGTTTTACCCATTCAGAGATTTTCCACTTATATCCTGTGTTGTGTTGCTTTCTAATTCTTACTTTATTTATTACTCACACATGCATGTGTAATTATTAATTAATAAATTAATTAAAAGAATCAAAGTTGGGAATTTTAGTCAAGCAAAAAAGTAATATCTCTCTAGTAAATTTTTAATTGGTCGATTCATAACCCTACCTCATATTCGGTAGGCGCACATGCAGACTTTTAGAAAAGTATGCTAAAAACACAACTGCTGAAAAGGCCACCTAAAATGTAACGATTCGCTCCCACCCTGCACAATATTGTTTGTTTTGACCATCAAGTCCTAGTGGACTTCCTAGGGTATCACCCATCCTTGGATTAATCGAGGATGAGCATGCTGAACTGGGAAATTCTAATGGGATTTGATGCCCACACGACTTTAAAAGGCCTTGTGCAAGGTTGGTTCATTATCTATTATTTGTAGTACACAACTTATATCCACCAAGCGACGTGGGACTTGTCCACTGACCCGAATGTCCACTCTGGGACTCCAGTTGACACCTTAGACTGGAGTGTCACAATATCCCCCATTTAGACCACACGGCCTCATGTGTGGTCAAGATTCTCCTCCGATCATACATTTCTGGTTGGTGCAGGCTTTAATACCATATGTAACGATCTGCCCTGCCCTGCACAATATTGTCCGCTTTGGCCACCAAGTTTCAGTGGACTTCCCAGTGGGTTACCCATCCTTGGACTAATCCAGGACGAGCACACTTAACTGGGAAGTCCAATGGGCTTTGACGTCCGCACAACTTTAAAAGCCCTTGTGCAAGGTTGGTTCATGATCTATTATTTATAGCATACAACTTACATCCACCAAATGATGTGGGACTTGTCCACTGACCCGAATGTCTCCTTTAGGACTACAGTTGACACCTTAGACTGAGGTGTCATATAAAAGACCCAAAACACCACAACATGTGATGCAGGAGACTAGAAATTGCATCAACTACTATTACTCAAAGCATGCAATGAAATGTTCAACATTAAACTCATAAGAACAAAAGTATGATTTTTAAATCTCTTCCATTCAATTTCCTCGATTACAAATGGTACACTAACTCAATTGCCATACGCGATGTGAGGGTTTTCAGTTATGATACAAACCACACTTACCATTTTAATCACCTTTTTAAACTATACCTTTGCATTTTAGACAATCACTCATTACACTGTGCATATTCCCACACCCTCGCAATTAACCATTTCCATTTAGAAACACTACATTAACCCTTTCATGAATACTGACATGCATATGAGCGAATAGAACATTTCCCAACAATATACAGAACAATGCATACACAAATGGCCCTTACAAGGCTAAATCACACTTCCATGAGCATGCAACAGAGTAAGAATCGACATTCTACTTATCCAACCCTTTAATTTTTTTATGGCGTATCATTACACTCATGTTGTTTTATGTTCACATCCATTTCCACATCTCTATACCTTTACAACTCAACATGCACTTAGCTTCACAAAGATGGCATAAATGCCCAACTCTATGCGTGAAGTGGCACCTTGCCCAACTTTAGAAAATAGTTTTGGCATTTAGCCCAGCTCTTTAGATAAAATGGCGATATGCCCAGCTCTGGGTAATAAAAATGGTGATACGCCCAACTCTTAAAGTAATTGACATTAAGCCCAGCTCTGCGAGTAACCACTACTTGATTTCCACAATTCACTTGTCATTCTCATATGGCTCACCACACAACATCCATGCATATTATTATCATGCAATCAACACAATTTATGAATGTTCGGATTTATGCCTTGTCTTATACTATACATGCATCTTATTAAACAAAGTACACTCACATGCATTTATGCCATAGTTCATACCAATGACTCACACACAATCAAGTCCATCACAAATTGAGTTTTCCAATGTTTTTCTTACTTTACACCCATAGCACATACACACGCATACACCGTTCCTTGAGTTCATTAAGTTCCAATGTGTGACAATCATGCAAAATTCATTTACTCTTTTATTTAAATTTCTTAAGAATTTCACCTACGTTCGTATATATATAACACTAACATCATATCTACCAGACTCACCGAATTGATGCAGGAATGATGATGTTGCTAACTCCTCGGAATGTTGGAAGCCCCGCTCCAAATTACCCGTACCAACCACAATACCACAATCGGTACAACAATAGCGCATACGAGAAATCGAATTGATTAAGACCAACACTCTACCACATGACCCAACCCGCTACTCCATACTCACATATATCTACGAATGCCGATAATTGAAATAATCCCCGACATCACTTGGCCGCTACATGCTCACACCCAATTCTATGTACACCCATAATCAATTATAACAATAACTCATGAATCGAACACCCACCTGTCATGATTTCTAAATCTACATTACCACTTGACTCCACAACTTGATACACTCATGATACGAGACCCACAAGTGCAATTCCCACCACCGAGACTAGACAATTTCACCAAATAATAGTCTCTCCTAGAGATATACATGATCCTAGATCTCTAACTCCAATCACTATTAATCAACCCATCCTTACATGATCAAGGACACCCAACACCTTTTATAACAAGAATATCAAAGAGATCCACTATACATGACCCATCCACCACAAGATCTAAGAAATCTAATTTTTTTATGAAAATGAAGAAAGTATATGTTGTATGACGATATCCACACTCCAAGGTTTCAAAATTGCCCTCGGATCGTCTTCGGGACTTTAAATCTCCAAGGAATCAGACAATCTCTCTTCTTCTTCTTCTCTCCCTATCTCTCTAAGAACAAAGGTGTGAAATGGAGGCCAAATGAAGTTTCCAAATCCTAACACACGAATAGGGAAAATACCAAAATGCCCTTAATTTTCTGCACAAAACTGACACCGTCGTTCGGACGAGACGAACCTTCATCGGGACGAGACGAACCTTCGTCTAGACGAACCCCCTAGTCCGGACGACCAATACCTTTGGTCTGGACGAACCTCGTTGAACCGAATAGATTTGCTTCCTGCATCCCTCTTCCGGACGACCACTACCATGGTCCGGATGAACATCACTGCTTGAAAAATCAAGCCCCTGCCAGCCTCGTCCGGACGACCCCTGAGATTGGTCCAAACGAGCACTCCCAAAAATGCCCAAAATCAAACTTTTTTCACTTCTTAACACTCCTTAACTCAACCTCAAACACTTCCTCATCAATATCGATACCGAAAAACATTAAGAACACTATCGTAAGCACTCCTAAGCTTCATATGAGGATTAAACACCAAACTCGAATCACCTTGACTAATTTATAAATTACCTCAAATAAGCATAGGCTTCACACACCGACACTTCTCGCGCAATTATTCCACATCCTAGGCATTCAAGACTTCATCACAACGATTCTCACTCTTCCCGAGTCTCACCTAAGATTTCCAAATAAACCCTCACACTATAGTCATCAACTACAGCTCTAGATTCGAGAGTCCTATCATCACACTTGATGACCACTAAACAATCAGGGATTCCCACCGATCATGAAAGTCCAACGAAGTTATATCTCACTACACTACACATTCATTCTTCGCAAGGAAACTATACACAACTTAACACCCTCTATACTTAATATTTCACTCTATGCATGTTAATACCTATAAACATGCAACTATTTGAATCAACATAATTATTAATTTACTTATATAATGTATTTAATAAAATTTAATAGGAACAAGTGTTACAAGAATGTTACGTATAAAGTGATAAGACATAGATCCGAAGTAACGACCGAAATTGAGTTATTGGAAGCAATAAAGACGCATTAAGCATTAGAATAAATACAGTAAAGAGGCCCGCTCAAAACGACAGAAAGTGAAAGATCTAGTCAGATCTCATCCTTCAGTATTGCAAAATGAAAGATGGGCCGAGGATTAGAGAAAAGAAAGGAATGAAGATAAAAGGAGAAAAGGATGATAAACAGAGTACACACTAAAAAATATATTCAAATTCTCTCTTAAAAATTCAAATTTCGTCTCTTTTCGAAGATTAAATTCTTTTTAAGAAAGATTTTAACTTAAGTATCAGAGAACCCTCCTAATAGAAAGACAAAGAGTTTTAGGTTTGTTTATAGTTACAGCATTGCGAAGAACTCAAGAATCAAATTTTAGATTGACAATTTTGACCTTCATTGGGTAATTTCAAAAAATATAACTCACAATTATGAAGGAAAAGAGTGACCAAGATAACATAGGGACTAAATCAAAATAGAAACGAAGGTAGAGTTTCAAACTAATAAAACTAGAAGTGTAAGGAAGCAATTGAGTTGTGCTAAAAATACAGGGCCTAAATGTTTAAGGGGGGTTCTATATACAAGCACTCGAATGCTGAATACAGCCCGTCTTTGGAAGTTTGTGTCTGAATGATCCGCTTTGGACACAAACTTTCGAACGAAATAGGGTCGTTCGGAAGTTTGTGTCCGAATGGTTCGACGAATTTCGGAAGTTTGTGTCCGAATAGTTTAAAAAATTCAAAAAAAAAAACATGATATGTACTTAGCATTTAAGTGGTGGTAGAACCCCTCAATGTTTAATTCACTCTTATGGCAAATGATGACATTGGCAATCAGTCTTAAAACATTTGCTTTTTTGACCCAAAATTCCTCGATTCAGACACGGAAGCATGGCGACGGCGTTGCAAACTGGGGTTGCAACCTCCAAAGTTTTAATCCTCGTCGGAGCTGGTAATTTGTCTATATTCATACACATATCGATGTCCAGTATATTTCAACGGCTTGCTTCAATCCCAGTTCATTGGGACTCTCTGCTATTGGCGTCTGTGACGAACTGGCTAAGTTGCCTTTATCAGATACCCAATATATTCTTAGTCAGATGAATCCAGTATCACACGCATAGCATATACGAAAATCCCACATACAAACACTTTCGTGCAAATGGTTTTGATCAGATGTTTGTATATATTTTTCTGATCTTTGTTAGTTTTCTGATTCAGTATATGTTAGTATTGGTGGGCCTACTACCAAGGCCATGATTTATGAACAGATGAATTTGCCCTTTCAAGTTCACACCGTAATCTTGACTTGAGGGCACTCTCTTCATCTCACTGTAATATACACAAGCAATAGAGTTGACTAGGTATAATGTAAGCATGATTGTTTAGTTTGGTCCTGGGTAATTGTAGGCTTGGTCTCCATGCTGCACCAGTTTCAGACCAAGAGAGACTTAGTGAGTATGCTAGTATTTGATAAACTTAAAAAAGATGAGAGGGTACACAAAGTTCACAGTATAATTTGCACAACTTAGGTAATTATGTATTGCAGTCAAAAGTACAAGATCGAAAATCTGGTGGTATATAATCATATATTCAACACTTTAGAAGATTAATAACCCAAACTCGTTAAATGGCCTAGAGAAAGTAGAATACCGAACCATTTGAACAATTCGGCATTCATATGAAGTTATTTCAAACTGGCAACAGTAAAAAATGCGAGGGCTTAGGTTTAAAAGAAATACAAGGCCTAGTGGTACTGCTTCTTTAGTTACTGGCAGTGGGTGCTAGCAAGCATTTTTTTTCAATAGCGGATCTGGAATTGAGGTTCAATTCAACGAACGGACTTTGCACACTGGAAAAAGATGGATTAGATTAGTCCATTGCAGTTTAAATGGACTAAATAGAAAATCATTCATAATTGTTAAAGCATCCAATGCAAAATTTGGTGGCAATGAGTGGAGAGACTACTCAGGCTCATATATTAGTTTGGAAGTAATAATTAACCAATGTGGGATAACTTTAACAATAACCATCCACAGTAAAGACTATCTACTACTAATTATTCAACGAGGAAAAAATTCAATAAAGAAAAATATTTAGAAAAATAATCAAGATATCTGAGCAAGATATTCATCACCCATTAAATCATCTAGATTCTCATTATTGGAGTCTAGTGGTTAATTCTCCTAACCATCTTGACGACCAACTTATTCAGGAAGTTCACTAAGTTTCTCAAGACCAATTGGCTCTAACAAATCATGTGCTTCTAGTGCATTGAACTTCACCCATCATCATAGTGTTGATTCTAACGTACAAAAAAAATTACGATGTGAACTTATTCTTCTTTGTTAAGTGGCCGTGGACAACAAATTCTCCCCATAGGAAGAAGACGTACAAGACTGGGATTCAGATATGATACTCTTGTAGCACTCATCACATTAATGTCACCATACTCCTCCCAGTGCAGACAGTCTGATTATTAAACGCGGGGCTTACTTACTAAATGAAAGGATGTGGAAGGAAAGAAATATAAGTCATCACAAACTTTCAATGATTGATGTTTTTTGCCGTGGTCAGTGTAGTATTTGTGAATCTGTTTTCATGCGACAAAGCTGCCTTTGTTTCACTAATTCTCTCTCTCCACAAAACGAAGTTTGTAAGCATATTGCTTATAGCCATCTCCATTTCACGATCCTCTCTGAACTTATCACTACACATGTAAGCAGGATTCTGCAAGTGCATGTATTCAATAATAATATATTCCCTCTTTTCCTCATACAATTCACACATTCGTACATAGTTATCATGATTTTTTCCGTAATGTTGTTTGTTTCTATGGCCTTGTCCACTGCTTCATAGAAATATCATGAAGTTGACCCATCACCATCTACCAAACGAAGAACTCAAACTAAAGGTTCCTGAGATTGTAAAAGCCCTTCTGTTGGTTCCAAAATTTTGAGTTCTGGATTGTGTTGGAGACATGTTTTGCCATTTCTTTGCCAATCCAACTTCAACTTCCAAAATTGACCGGAGCTATGCGTATCTAGTGGCATGTAGATGCTTCGGTTCCCTGTTGTTTGTCTATGCTTGTACATGTAAATCGCGAAAGACTTTGCATAACAATTAATTTTTATGCCTGTTGAACTTTATGGTATAGCAATAGTAATTTTCCATGAGCTGCACATTGAATTTTGTATATTTAAGGATATTTTCCAACAAGCATCCCTTGCCGACTCAAACTTTGATGGATTATCATATAATTGTCCAACATGATTAGCTCCAAAGTCTGGAATTGCTGGAGACACAATGTCTTGAAGATAAGACACGTTTTCAAGATGAAGACCCATTTTCTTCTCCTTAGAAGTTTCAAATGCATTCATAACTACTTCTCCTTTCGGAGAACATGCAATAATATTGATGAAATCACGCTGCTTCTGTGCTTCATATCACTCCAGTTATGAGACATAAGTGTGCAAACCCATCTAGCCCAAGACATCTTAACATTTGCAATATATGTCTCACCCTTGATTTTAGAAGTGGGACTATTTTGCGTGTAAAGTTGAATAACTGGATAACTTTAAGGTGGCCCAAATTCTGCTACTCCCTTCACAAAAGCAATGAATGATGGGGTTTGAACAGCTTGCATGAAATATTGTTCAGAATAACACTCTTATCTACTGAACTCTTATCCATCTTCTTAAACATATGACCAGTTACATGAAACTAAGAGAT
>NMUG010006576.1:0-12509 GCA_002855965.1 Monotropa hypopitys | reverse complement strand
CTCTTACTATCGCAATTTTTATCTTACTATTCCCCTCAATAACCGGGATATAACACTTTGCACGACTTATCATATAGACACTCCAAAGCTCACTCAATTCTACTAAATCCATGCGGACACAAGGCTATCTCCCAAGTCATTCCACAACCCAAATAACCAAGTAACCAATTCACCATGGACCTACACAACTCAGCCCTTTTTCCGGATGACCTCAAGTTACAGCTCAGGGCTACCACACGAACAAGATACCACACACGAACCTCTTCATCCTTCTCAATCAATCAAGAAGTACTGCAATCGCAAGGCACTAAGTTCAACACAAATCCTCAAGTAACCTCAAACCACAAGTCAAGATCAACTCTCGCATCAAGTAAGGGTAGAACACTACCAACATCAACCATTTGGTACTAATCCGCAAGTAGAATCTACTAACCCATGAGCATCTCACATCCCAAGTGAATCATACACAATCTCTGCCATGACAAGGCCTTACTACACCGAGGTATCCTCATTTTCCAAAGAGGTCACAATCACTAGTTCACCAAGTGCTAACACATCCAGAAGCAACCACCAGTCACAATCCCACAAGCAAGGTCATTCCGAGATTCCACAACTTACACAAGGAACGAGACGTACCAGGGAGAACCAATCAATCCCAAAGGGAAACTACCATCAACCACAAGGCTATCCAACGAGAAGCCTGCCACACAACTAGAGTGAGAGTCAAAACTCGACCACGAGGAGACAATCAACACCAAAGGTGCAAACAATAATCTCCAACAATCAGCGTCGAGAAGCGAAATAGATTTCAAGAAACAATTATCCGATCACATGCAGAATTATCATCCTCACTAGGAGGGCAAACCAGAGTCAATCAACTAGCCGCCGCAAAGTCCATCGTCCGTCACTGAAGATAGACTCAAAAGCCACAATGAGAACAATAAGAATTCGCTTCCTACTAGGGAATAGGCTCGACAAACCACAGCTACAGCCACCAACAATCGATATCGAGGAACAAGATGCCAAATCACCACTAGAATCATCGAAGAAATTCATCCACCCTCTAAGAATAAGGAACTCGAAACAGTTCGCTTAGCCAAAGTAGGAATCACCACTACTATCAAGAGGACACAACCGGAACAAACAAGTCCAACGTCAACAAGATCCTCTAACAGTTGCCAAGACAGGCTCGAAAGTCACCACAAGATAGAGAGGAATTTGTTCAAATTTCCAAAAGAACAACAACAAGACCAACTCGAAGGAGTAGACACCGCGAATTTCCAAATCATCTTATTAATTCGAGTAATAAAAACTTGTTGTTTTAAGAGATCAATGCAATGCACACACATTCAATGCCTAGATACACATGTCATGCATCCTAAATGCAATCCCCAAGAGCTACGCAAGAGAAACTGTGCATCCATTGAGACAAAAAGTCTCCCCCAAAGTCCTAGATAAATCGGAACGAGCACTCTAATACCAACTGTAATACTCCCAAATTTTGAAACATATATTTTTTAATAGAAAGTGAAGTGTTAAATGGGCAACGAGTATCCAAACAAAAGGTAAGATAACTAACATCCACCACACACTACCCATGACACTAATTATTACAATGAATGTCCAACACTGAAATGAACAAGTATGAAAAGTATGAATAAGGTTTTACAACATAAACATGTACAACAGTGCTCCAACTAAAAGAAAAGACCAAAATAGGATTTTATAAAATAATCCTGTACAAGGTGGCCAACAGAAAAATAAAGAAGTGCATCAACTGAAAAGTAAAGCAACCTGCCACTACAGTCCACTATAGCTCAAGTCCTGTGAAGGATCCAACAGCTACTCCAAGTCAAGGAGACAAGGTCCTACATAAGTAGAGGGTCAGGTACCACCGTCTGGTAGAGATAATCTATCTCCTAACGTCTATAATATTGGGGTGAAGGTGTGTGCTCATACAAGGAATGTAATGTGATATAATGCAATGGATCTCGATATTTTAAAACAGTAAGTTTTGTTCTAACATTCCACATTCGACTCGTCGTAGGGTAAAAGTAGTACAAGACTCTAGAGAGAGTTATTAACATTGAATATGACCCTACGTTTTCAAAAAACGACTCATTTCCTTTCTTTCAAAATAATTGGTTTCTAGTATACCAATTAACTTGCATTATCCAGTGTTCCCATTCATTCCCCGCCCCTTATAGAGATAAGGGCAATATCAATCATCATTAGAGTTTAGGATTGTTCCGCACTAGTCGCTCGTCAACGATCTAACCGATAGATTCTTCGTATTCCCCATCTCGATGGGAGGGGCCAGAAAACCCCCCATTGTGCGATGTCGTGAGTGCTAGTCGGAGCCACTCAAGGTATCCCAACTACCCGTAAATCAAAGCCAACTCAGTCATCACATTAATTAGGGTCTTTAATTTAGTTTAGTGTTCACATTCATTATTCCAGCACGAATAGGGCAACACCTCCTAATTCGCCATATAGACCCAAATATGTGATTTCCCCGCATTATTTCAAAAACATTCCTTTTCTTCCCAAAACGTTCCGTTTGTTTGAAAAACACTCATTTTGTTCGATTTTCCACAAAAACGTGTTAAGACATCGTTCTAACCCACAAACACCCAACGGAATCCCAAACAAACCATCTTTCCCCAATTTGATTTTACAAGACGATGACGACGCATTTTCACAAGATTGGGGCTTTTCAAAATTGAACTTAGAATTGAACAATTAACTTCCTAGGGAATTCATGGAGACCCTAGACAATACCCAAACCCGACCAATTTAAGCGAACGACGACCCATGAACGTTAATTTTGCGAATACTCCAAAACCGACGAATTTAGTTAACAACGCAAGGGAGATGTAAGAATACCAACATTACAAACGATAGGGATAGAACACTCTACCTCGGTCGGAGCTCCGGTGACGCTCGCCAAAAAACTTCACCGGAAAACCTCCATGGCCGCCGTGAACCAAGCTTGCCACCGCGAAGCCCTCGCGATGCTCTATGATGTTTGCTAAGACAAAAACATCCAATGAGCAACCAAACTCCATGAAAGGAGGAGGGAGATAAAAACCTAGGGTTTTAGAGAGGAAGAGAAACTCACCGTTATAGGACGATCCATGCACATCACCGTGGAGACGGGAGCGAGGCCGTCGACGTTAGTTCATCGCGTTTTCTTCGAAACCCAACGGTTGGAGAGATATGGAGGAGAGAAGTGAGAGGGAGAGAAGAGGGAGGTAGAGAGAGGGAGTTAGGGTTAGCAATTTGGGGGAAGAAGATCCTAAATTTTTGAACCAAATGCATATATAGGACCCCCCAATTGAATTACCAAACTACCCTTCATTAACCAAAATTGCGCATCAGTTTTACTCATGGCGACCGGCCGACGGAATAAGCTCGACCGGTCGAGGCTAATAAAAATGCTCTCTGCAAACCACGACCGGTCGACCACGATACGGTGTACCGGTCAACAAGGCCAATTTTACACTGGTTCTGAAAGATGGAATTTTTGAGAGTATTTTGGTCCTAACTTCTTCGTCCGGACTCCGATTGAGACGATTCAAGTTGCGTTGGATTCGTAATCAAATTATCTACGACTTCCATGAATAAAGAAATCTGATTTGGAGAACGGATCAGGTCGTGGTGAATTTAAACGAGATTAAGGACTTATCCGAACACCCAACCATCAACGAACATCATGCCGGGGACGCCCATCCCACCCGGACTTACTCAACGTGATATACGACGATCATAGATGCTTCCAAACATCCCGAGATCTCAAAGGCACGTGATTTTCGATTTATTGAATTTTTTGAAACGAATGGAAATTAATTAAAATTTTCAGAATGTGACAATGAGATGGAAAGGATTTGGAAGATAGTCTAATCTTGATGTACCTTTTTAATGTACTTGAGCCTTTGGCCAGACTTGGGCTTATTATAAAGACTATTTGATTATGGTAATGGAAATGTATTATTCATTTCAGTCTGGGTATTTTATTCATGCTTTCTCATTTATAAAAATATCTTTAGATGATGACTTAAGTCATCTGGTGATGAAAATCCCTTAATTTGTCCCTTTAGGCCTTCATGAGTTTGCTCAGTTGCCGATCATGGCCCATGGATATTTTGGGTTGTGACATATATGGTATTAAATATTGATTGCACATCAGAAACAACAAGTAATTTAATCAATAAATTTCCAAAAATCCCATGTAAAAGTGTCACGACCCGATTCAACAAGGGTCATGACCGACCAACGAGCAAGCTCACAAATGCCTAAAGTAACGAGTCAATGGATTCTATCACAAAATATAAAATAAATGCAGAAGCGTTTGAACAAGTACTCAGAGATGTGCATTAATAAAGTTCTCATTATCATTAGTTTTGCTTTACAAGATACAACTGGATGTGAAACTAAAAAGTACAATAAAGCAGCTATATTCTATGCCTCCAAGCTAATCATCCTCAAGTCCTGAAAAGGGGTTTTATAAAAACGCATAAGCATATATCTAGAGTGAATCAAGATATGTGGATATTACTAGTTTCTATGGATAAACAATATTAGTAATCAAAACCGTTTTTCTCAACATAATAATCACATGGCTCATTAGCCCGTGATTGTAATCTTGGCTCATCGGCCTAAAATCATAGTCAAATCAAGCATATGGCCTTCACTAGGTCCTTCAGCGCATAGCTTGTTTTTGTGGATATTCTGGCATGAATTTAATTTTGCTCTTCACGGTACTAGTGTCTTTAGGAAGCGACCCCAAGAAATATATAAATGCTGGCATGATATCATCTATTGGTCATCTAGCAATGACCCCACCCTTATTATGTCATCTTGCTGATTTATGATTTCACCCTCAGCACAAGCAACCGTGTCATGTCTCATGCCATTCAATCATAATGTATTTCCGTTTTAAAAATCCATGGTAATAAAACAAGTGTGCATGCTATTTTATTTTCATCAAGGGCAGACATAATATCATTTGATACTTACTAGCATGTAATCATACTTTCAACAAAGTCTAAGCACACATTTAAAGAAATTACGAGTAATTAAAGCATATAGAGACTCACTTGATTGTGTTTGGGATTTCCTTTTGCTTTTAATCCTTCACTTCCAATTTAATAGAGCCCAAAATCTGCCATAATGCAACTTTTATCATTTTATTTCTCTTTTTCATTTTAATGTTGCCAGCCATTCTAAGCTTACTGTCGAGCCTGAACTGGTCTTAGGCTAGTCTGGTCATTTGGTCGAAAGTTCACTACCGAGATGAGTCCAGTCGGACCATACTTGGCCAACTGCTTTATGGCCGAAGGCTTACAGGCCGAGATCAGTAAAACTGGAAACATATAGGTTGGACAGTTTGGATACTGGGCCGAAGGCTCATGCCTTGGCCGAACAGATTAAGGCCGAGCTGAATTAAGTTGCTGAATAGAGCGTTCAAACAGTACTTTGGTCATTTTAAGGCCAGTTATAGTGGAGTACAAGAATAGTGTTTTCAGGTCTCTAGTTGGTCGAAAATGGTCGAAACATGGATATTAGTGTTTTAGACCAAGTGCTTGATCAAACTAATGCTTAGTCGAGAGAGGTCAAAGAATGGACCGTTATTTGTCGAGCACCAACTCTGCCAAGCTAAAATAACCAAGGTTTGGCCGTCCGTATACCTTGCCAAGTAGAAGGCTACAGGACATCATTTAGTTCTTTTATAGTACTGAATGGGAATACCAGGAATAAAATGTGGATATTAAGATATTTATTGGTCGTTAGTCAAATTGAGTCGAGTACAAAGGAGTGCAGAAACCAAGTGCTCCGGGGATCTTATTGGTCAAAAAGGTTTTGTGTTCCCTTAGGTATTATTGGGGCCAAGTGCCCGATCAGTTTATGCTTTTACCGAGCATAAAAAGTTGAGTTTCCAAAGAACGGTCAGGTTTTGCCGAGCCCAATGTTTTAGACCAAGAGGAGGTCGACAAAGCTATATGAGTATGCGGGACAAGTTTATCTGGACAAATTTTAGCATGGAAAGATCATTTAAAGAGGTCCACCGAGCAAAAATAACGACTGTCATACAATTATGGTCAAAGGTTAAAAAATGTGAACATGAGATAAGTATTTTACCTTTTGACCAGAGGATTAGTTTGCCGAAGGATCTTGCCGAGTACTAAAATCAAGACTGGCTGCTCAGGGGATGTCTTCCCGAACACTGGAAGGTTGCCAAGACTTGGTTGAGTAATGATCTGACCGAAGGGTCTCTTGCCGAGCAGAAAGTGTGTCGAGCAGAGGTTCGACTTGAAGGTAATTTGGACAAAGAAAGAGTATCTTTGATAATTATGAGTGCTTATGGGAGCCTCTGGTGAGTCGAAAATGATTTGACAAAGGTATGGTTATATAGAGTAAGATGGGAGAAGTTTTGGCGCCAATTCTTCCCGTCTTGGCTGACCATTGACATCGGTCATCCGAGTTCCCGGTGAAGCTTTTCAGCTTTCGATCGCCGGATTCCCGGACGGGTCAACTTTTGCAAGATTCCTGCTGAGCTCATATCATTTACTTCCACATGCCTTGGCATTTTGCACAACCATCAGATAACTTTTTGCCTCCCGGTCGGCTGACATGGCCGACCAATTACGGTTTCCCCCTGCTGAGTACGATAACTTGCAAAAATGCCCTAGATAAACATATTTTGGGTGCTATTTCTTGGGTCAGGGTCTCACATCCTCCCCACCTTTAAGAAGTTTTGTCCCTAAAACTTAAATGGACTATCAGGCAGTTATAAATGCATAAAATACAAGGTTTATACCTCAATCGAATAATTGTGGGTACTTAAGGTGCATGTCGCTCTCTTTTTGCCATGTGGCTTCGTTTCCAGGCTGGTTTTCCCACCAAACTTTGAGTAGAGGGATGACTTGTTTTTGAGTCATTTTTCCTAACTATCCAGGATCCGTACTAATCGCTCCTCGTAGGCCAAGTTCTTCTCAATCTCGATGGATGGTTGGACTAAGACATGTGTTGGGTCTGGTACTTACTTTTGGAGTATCGATATGTGAAATATCTCATGGACGTTGGATAGTTCAGGTGTTAGTGCTAATCAGTATGCGACTGTGCCAATCCTTTCGAGAATTTCGAAGGGCTCGATGTAATGTGGATTGAGGTTCCCTCTTCTTCTGAATCTGATGACGCCTTTCATAGGTGATACTTTCAAGAATATTTTCTATATTTCCTAGAACTCTAGCTCCCTTCTATGAGTGTCAACGTAACTCTTCTAACGGTCTTGGGCTATCTTTAGTCTGTCTTGGATGAGCTTGATCTTTTCTGTCATTTCTTGTACGATTTATGGTCCTGTTGGTCATGTTTATCCAACTTCAGTCCAACACGCTGATGATCTACACTTTCTACCGCACATTGCTTCGAACGATGACATTCCGATGCTTGCCTGGTAGCTGTTATTATAGGCAAATTATGCTAGTGGTAGGTGTTCTTCCCAGCTTCCTTGAAATTCTAAGGTGCAAGCTCATAGGAGGTCTTCTAGCATTTGAATCGTTCTTTCAGATTGACCGTCTATCTAATGGTAAAATGTAGTACTAAAATTCAACGTTGTTCCCATTGACTTTAGTAGTGATTTCTGGAATCTGGATACAAATCGTGGATCTCTATCTGATGTGATTGAAATTGGCATCACGTGCAGTCGAATGATCTCTCGTAGATAGGTGGCCGCCATTTGGTCCATCGAGTATGTATTTTTTATCGGAATGAAGTGTGCATATTTGATCAAGCAATCGACTATGACGTAGTCCATCGTAATATCCTCCCACTTCCATTTTGAGATTGGTAGAGATTGGAATAGTCATGAGATCCATAAAAGTCGTAGGAGCATTAGTCATACTGAATGGCATGGCAACGAACTCATAGTGACCATACCTCATCCGAAAGACTGTCTTGGCGACATCCTCGGCACGGACTAACAATTGATGGTATCCCGATCTCAAGTCAATCTTAGAAAAACAGATGGAACCTCGGAGTTGATCAAACAAGTCATCAATCCTTGGCATGTGATACTTATTCTTCATGGTCACACGGTTCAACTTTCGGTAATCAATACAAAGACGGAGAGAACCATCTTTCTTCTTAGCAAAAAGAGCAGGAGCTCCCCAAGGTGATGAACTAGGGCGGATAAAACCCAAATCTAACAACTCTTGCAATTGAACCTTCAACTCCTTTAACTCGGTGTGGGAGAAACGATAAGGAGGAACCGAAATAGGATAAGTCCCTGGCACAAGATCGATAGAAAATTGCACATCTCTCTCGGGAGGCAATCCAGGTAACTCTTCCAGAAAGACATCCAGAAACTCAGAAACCAGAGGGGACGACTCCATAGGACGGGAATCCACATCGTCCAAATACAAACAGGCTAATAAACACTGAAGAGATCCTTCCTTCTTCAGATCATGACGAGAACTCTCTAGGGTTTTACTACGATCTCCGTAGAAATAAGAGAAATCCCCTTCAGGAGAAAGAATCTTAACGCGCCAATGATGACAATCGATGGTGGCACGATAGGTGGACAACCAATCCATGCCCAAAATAAGATCGAACCCAGACATGGCCAAAACTATGAAATCACTAATGAACAACCGGTCCTCAATGGTGAGGTGGAAACCACGAGCGATGTGATCTAATAGAACTCTACCACCAACGAGGGTATCTACCATCATAGGAGGAGTTAAAACGTCTAACCTCAAACCCAACATAGATGCAAAAGATGCATCTAGGAATGAATGCGATGCTCCAGAATCAATCAAGACATCAGCAAAAGAATCATAAATAAGGAACGTACCCCGTACAACAGAAGTGTCAGGTTACGGCTGTTGAACTGCAGGAGGGGCAACCACAGAAATAGTATAAGCTCTAACTCGAGCAAACTAACTGTGACCCTGACAACCTCAGTGTCTAGAAGAATGACTAGGAACTGAAGTACTGGTACGGTCAGCTCCAGAACTCTAGCCCGATGAAGCAGGGCCAATCTGCATATGCTGACCTGGACGAGTCTGCTGAACTTGACCCGTCTCACTGCGAACACAAGCCTTCACAGGACATCCTTTAGAGATATGGCCGGACTGACCACAATCGAAGCAGATAAAAAAGGGACACTTGGTGTGGTAGTTCCCTAGTTGATTGCAATGGTGGCAAACAACTTCCTACCTGGTAAAGAGTCCAGGACTTGCAACACTGGTCTGTGAGCCATGTCCCCTAGAGAAACGAGAATGCTCACGCTGTCTTTTCCTTCCCAAACTGCCAGAAGAAGAACTAGATCCAGATACTTGCCTCCTAGGTTCCCAAACACGGACCTCTTTGGGAGCCTCTTTCTTCGGCTCGATCGTTCTGGCACATTCCACCATGTCTGCGAAATTCCTAATCCTTTGACTCATCACGAGTCGCTGGAATGAGGAATGCGTACCCTTCTCAAACCACTTACATTTTCTCTCCTCAGAACTGACCAAATCGGGGGGCAAACCTAGATAATGCCTGAAACTTGACATAATATTGGGTAACAGACATGGAGCCTTGCTCCAACCTCTCAAACTGCTCTCGGAGCTGATCACGATAGGACTCCGGGAAGTATTGGATCTCGAAAATGGATTCAAACTCTGGCCACGTCATAGCACCTATAGAATTATGGGCAACCAAAGGACTGAAATCCCCAGAATCCCCCAGTGCATCACGACGAGCTTTGATAATAGCTGACCACTATTCGTTGGCTTCACTGATGATCTGATATGAAGCAAAGGAAATTCTCAGTTGGTTCTCCTGGATTCTCAACATGTCCAGGATCTTTCGAACTTCGAATAACCACTGATTTGCTGCCAATGGATCCCCTTCCCTACTAAACTTGGGAGGATCCATACAGCGGAATTCTCGAAGAGATTCGATAGCACGATCACCCTGTGCTTCTCTGGGAGGGGCCACTCCACAGCTTGCCTCAATTATAGCAGCAACAAACTATTGCATAAACTGATTGGGAATAACCAATCCCTCAGGAGCTGGCATGACAGGGGGAATATCATCAGCGAAGTCACCATGTTGACCCATCCTGACTAACAGCATCAAGGATGGGGAGTCCTCGACGTCCCCTTCCTCGACCCAAGGCTCTTCAGGGAGGCATAGCAACTACAGAGAAAGATGATGCAAAACATTAGCCAGAATTTAGACTTATACCCTACAACAGAGTAGAATAGATTGGAAACAATCACGACTATACGAAATAGAGGTCTACTTCTCAGGAATGAGGCAAAGACACACTAGACATCATCTACTAGAGTTAGACTCACAGGAATAGAGATACCAAGATAAGGATCCACTAGGGGCTCAACATCACCCTAGAACACACCATTAGATTAGAGGAAAGATCCCATTTAAATTGTTTCTTATAAAACACACGATCCTCATTCAATGCAAACACACTCCAAGCACATCGCATGAATGAAATTTTTAAAACAATTCACCCATTGAGACCAAATGTCTCCCCAAAGGCCTAAGTTTTTGAATGAAAGCTCTGATACGAAGTTGTCACGTCCCGGATTTTCGAACCATTTTTTTTCTTTGAAGTATAAAAGATGGCAACAAGGACTAATAAATTTAAACATCTACCCATTCCAAAGTGCGGAAAGTAAAAGAAGGGAAGGGGGAAAATGCCACACACACCATGTTTAAGTTTACAGTCCAACAGAAAACAAATATTACAATCCCGAGAACATGAATTTGAAATTAAGTAAAACTGAAAGAGACCAAATGAAGATATCCAAAGATGTGGCACCCAAGTCTCCAAGCTTCCAATCAAATAGTCGAGTCGGTACCTAAAATTAGAGGATTAGGCAACAATCTATTAAAGAAAGCCTATACCCAAATATATCCCAAGTTAGGACAAAAGATGCGAGTGCGAGAATAAAATATGAATACATGCGATGAGGACCATTTCATACTTCCAAAATTAGTTTCCAAGTTCTTCCCAAATTTCCATTTTCCAAACCATTGATTTTCTTTCAAAAGCTCAACTTGACGAAATCAAGGAGAAATATTTCTTTCAAACATCCCATCTCAATCCTAATAAAATTAAGGAAGGTACAATCACATTATTAAGATTTTATTGAGTTTCGGATTGTTCCGCGCTAGTCGCCTGCCAGCTACCAACCGTTATCCTACCTTAAGAAGGGCTCTAGTCGACCCCCATTACGCAATGTAGTGAATGTATTCCATTCAGTGAACGAAATTTTCGTATGATAAAGTTAGCCAACTCAACTCATCTATCATGTAAATGGTCAATTTAAAACATCCGTTTAATTTTCGGGATTAGTGCATCCATACTTCCTAATCACTCTAAATGACCAAACATGACTTTTCAAAATTGATATTTAATTTCTCCAATTAAAACACTTATAAGGTTATAGGACCAATTTGTCGTCATCAATTTCAATGATAAACCCTTCAATTTCAACATTTCGTCAAGACCCAAAATTAGGGTTTTATACAAATGGGATTTTTTCCAAAATCATTTGGGGATCTTGAAATTGATGACTAGGAAAGCCAATTAAGACCCTAAGCAATGTAAACCCTCAATCAATTTGGGATTCATCAAACCAACAACATGAACCACGAAATTTCCTCATCCTACCTTAATACTATGAGGGGGAAAAGAGCAATCCAACTAAGGAGACATGAGGAATATGAAAACTCTACCTTGAGATGGAGAAAACACAAGAACTTACGCAACCCTAGGTGAGGGGTTCTTCACGAGCACCCGAACATAATACACCACAGTGTAGCCTTCGGTCTCCTCTTCGATGTTTGTGAAGACAAAAATCTTCAAAAGTCTCTCAATCCCTCACAAATATAGAGAGAAAGGAGAGAGAAATGGGAGAAAGAGGGAGAGATGGGAGCTGCGGCCAAGGGAGAGAAAGGGAGAGTGTGTTCTGAGATGGAGATAGGGTTTTCACTCTTATATGTGTGCTCAAAATGTGACCAAAATGACCAAAATACCCTTAATGAGTCTTCCCAAATTTGTCTGCCGACCATGTATATCGATATACAGCAGGGTTGTATATCGATATACAGACTGTACTGGTCAACATCACTGAAGGATGTATTTCGATATGCAAGGGGTTGCATATCGAAATACAAAACTCTCTCATCGAATTTAACAAAGGAACATATCGATATGCACATGAGTGCATATCGAAATGCAAAGGGCTCTGCCTAGAATTTACAAAGGAACATTTCGATATGCATGGGATGCATATCAAAATACAAAACCTTCTGCCCAAAATTAACAAAGGATCATATCGAAATGTAAAGAAGGCATATCAAAATAGAAATGGCTCTGCCCAGAAGTAACGAATGGTCATTTCGATATGCATGAGCTGTATATCGAAATGTAAAGCTCACTGATGAATCCAAAGGAAGGAACATTTCGATATACACCTTACGCATATCGAAAT